>CANDNS010000012.1:0-22500 GCA_947386135.1 Melanchra persicariae
AACCTAACCTAACCTAACCTAACCTAACCTAACCTAACCTAACCTAACCTAACCTAACCTAACCTAACCTAACCTAACCTAACCTAACCTAACCTAACCTAACCTAACCTAACCTAACCTAACCTAACCTAACCTAACCTAACCTAACCTAACCTAACCTAACCTAACCTAACCTAACCTAACCTAACCTAACCTAACCTAACCTAACCTAACCTAACCTAACCTAACCTAACCTAACCTAACCTAACCTAACCTAACCTAACCTAACCTAACCGTAACCTAACCTAACCTAACCTAACCTAACCTAACCTAACCTAACCTAACCTAACCTAACCTAACCTAACCTAACCTAACCTAACCTAACCTAACCTAACCTAACCTAACCTAACCTAACCTAACCTAACCTAACCTAACCTAACCTAACCTAACCTAACCTAACCTAACCTAACCTAACCTAACCTAACCTAACCTAACCTAACCTAACCTAACCTAACCTAACCTAACCTAACCTAACCTAACCTAACCTAACCTAACCTAACCTAACCTAACCTAACCTAACCTAACCTAACCTAACCTAACCTAACCTAACCTAACCTAACCTAACCTAACCTAACCTAACCTAACCTAACCTAACCTAACCTAACCTAACCTAACCTAACCTAACCTAACCTAACCTAACCTAACCTAACCTAACCTAACCTAACCTAACCTAACCTAACCTAACCTAACCTAACCTAACCTAACCTAACCTAACCTAACCTAACCTAACCTAACCTAACCTAACCTAACCTAACCTAACCTAACCTAACCTAACCTAACCTAACCTAACCTAACCTAACCTAACCTAACCTAACCTAACCTAACCTAACCTAACCTAACCTAACCTAACCTAACCTAACCTAACCTAACCTAACCTAACCTAACCTAACCTAACCTAACCTAACCTAACCTAACCTAACCTAACCTAACCTAACCTAACCTAACCTAACCTAACCTAACCTAACCTAACCTAACCTAACCTAACCTAACCTAACCTAACCTAACCTAACCTAACCTAACCTAACCTAACCTAACCTAACCTAACCTAACCTAACCTAACCTAACCTAACCTAACCTAACCTAACCTAACCTAACCTAACCTAACCTAACCTAACCTAACCTAACCTAACCTAACCTAACCTAACCTAACCTAACCTAACCTAACCTAACCTAACCTAACCTAACCTAACCTAACCTAACCTAACCTAACCTAACCTAACCTAACCTAACCTAACCTAACCTAACCTAACCTAACCTAACCTAACCTAACCTAACCTAACCTAACCTAACCTAACCTAACCTAACCTAACCTAACCTAACCTAACCTAACCTAACCTAACCTAACCTAACCTAACCTAACCTAACCTAACCTAACCTAACCTAACCTAACCTAACCTAACCTAACCTAACCTAACCTAACCTAACCTAACCTAACCTAACCTAACCTAACCTAACCTAACCTAACCTAACCTAACCTAACCTAACCTAACCTAACCTAACCTAACCTAACCTAACCTAACCTAACCTAACCTAACCTAACCTAACCTAACCTAACCTAACCTAACCTAACCTAACCTAACCTAACCTAACCTAACCTAACCTAACCTAACCTAACCTAACCTAACCTAACCTAACCTAACCTAACCTAACCTAACCTAACCTAACCTAACCTAACCTAACCTAACCTAACCTAACCTAACCTAACCTAACCTAACCTAACCTAACCTAACCTAACCTAACCTAACCTAACCTAACCTAACCTAACCTAACCTAACCTAACCTAACCTAACCTAACCTAACCTAACCTAACCTAACCTAACCTAACCTAACCTAACCTAACCTAACCTAACCTAACCTAACCTAACCTAACCTAACCTAACCTAACCTAACCTAACCTAACCTAACCTAACCTAACCTAACCTAACCTAACCTAACCTAACCTAACCTAACCTAACCTAACCTAACCTAACCTAACCTAACCTAACCTAACCTAACCTAACCTAACCTAACCTAACCTAACCTAACCTAACCTAACCTAACCTAACCTAACCTAACCTAACCTAACCTAACCTAACCTAACCTAACCTAACCTAACCTAACCTAACCTAACCTAACCTAACCTAACCTAACCTAACCTAACCTAACCTAACCTAACCTAACCTAACCTAACCTAACCTAACCTAACCTAACCTAACCTAACCTAACCTAACCTAACCTAACCTAACCTAACCTAACCTAACCTAACCTAACCTAACCTAACCTAACCTAACCTAACCTAACCTAACCTAACCTAACCTAACCTAACCTAACCTAACCTAACCTAACCTAACCTAACCTAACCTAACCTAACCTAACCTAACCTAACCTAACCTAACCTAACCTAACCTAACCTAACCTAACCTAACCTAACCTAACCTAACCTAACCTAACCTAACCTAACCTAACCTAACCTAACCTAACCTAACCTAACCTAACCTAACCTAACCTAACCTAACCTAACCTAACCTAACCTAACCTAACCTAACCTAACCTAACCTAACCTAACCTAACCTAACCTAACCTAACCTAACCTAACCTAACCTAACCTAACCTAACCTAACCTAACCTAACCTAACCTAACCTAACCTAACCTAACCTAACCTAACCTAACCTAACCTAACCTAACCTAACCTAACCTAACCTAACCTAACCTAACCTAACCTAACCTAACCTAACCTAACCTAACCTAACCTAACCTAACCTAACCTAACCTAACCTAACCTAACCTAACCTAACCTAACCTAACCTAACCTAACCTAACCTAACCTAACCTAACCTAACCTAACCTAACCTAACCTAACCTAACCTAACCTAACCTAACCTAACCTAACCTAACCTAACCTAACCTAACCTAACCTAACCTAACCTAACCTAACCTAACCTAACCTAACCTAACCTAACCTAACCTAACCTAACCTAACCTAACCTAACCTAACCTAACCTAACCTAACCTAACCTAACCTAACCTAACCTAACCTAACCTAACCTAACCTAACCTAACCTAACCTAACCTAACCTAACCTAACCTAACCTAACCTAACCTAACCTAACCTAACCTAACCTAACCTAACCTAACCTAACCTAACCTAACCTAACCTAACCTAACCTAACCTAACCTAACCTAACCTAACCTAACCTAACCTAACCTAACCTAACCTAACCTAACCTAACCTAACCTAACCTAACCTAACCTAACCTAACCTAACCTAACCTAACCTAACCTAACCTAACCTAACCTAACCTAACCTAACCTAACCTAACCTAACCTAACCTAACCTAACCTAACCTAACCTAACCTAACCTAACCTAACCTAACCTAACCTAACCTAACCTAACCTAACCTAACCTAACCTAACCTAACCTAACCTAACCTAACCTAACCTAACCTAACCTAACCTAACCTAACCTAACCTAACCTAACCTAACCTAACCTAACCTAACCTAACCTAACCTAACCTAACCTAACCTAACCTAACCTAACCTAACCTAACCTAACCTAACCTAACCTAACCTAACCTAACCTAACCTAACCTAACCTAACCTAACCTAACCTAACCTAACCTAACCTAACCTAACCTAACCTAACCTAACCTAACCTAACCTAACCTAACCTAACCTAACCTAACCTAACCTAACCTAACCTAACCTAACCTAACCTAACCTAACCTAACCTAACCTAACCTAACCTAACCTAACCTAACCTAACCTAACCTAACCTAACCTAACCTAACCTAACCTAACCTAACCTAACCTAACCTAACCTAACCTAACCTAACCTAACCTAACCTAACCTAACCTAACCTAACCTAACCTAACCTAACCTAACCTAACCTAACCTAACCTAACCTAACCTAACCTAACCTAACCTAACCTAACCTAACCTAACCTAACCTAACCTAACCTAACCTAACCTAACCTAACCTAACCTAACCTAACCTAACCTAACCTAACCTAACCTAACCTAACCTAACCTAACCTAACCTAACCTAACCTAACCTAACCTAACCTAACCTAACCTAACCTAACCTAACCTAACCTAACCTAACCTAACCTAACCTAACCTAACCTAACCTAACCTAACCTAACCTAACCTAACCTAACCTAACCTAACCTAACCTAACCTAACCTAACCTAACCTAACCTAACCTAACCTAACCTAACCTAACCTAACCTAACCTAACCTAACCTAACCTAACCTAACCTAACCTAACCTAACCTAACCTAACCTAACCTAACCTAACCTAACCTAACCTAACCTAACCTAACCTAACCTAACCTAACCTAACCTAACCTAACCTAACCTAACCTAACCTAACCTAACCTAACCTAACCTAACCTAACCTAACCTAACCTAACCTAACCTAACCTAACCTAACCTAACCTAACCTAACCTAACCTAACCTAACCTAACCTAACCTAACCTAACCTAACCTAACCTAACCTAACCTAACCTAACCTAACCTAACCTAACCTAACCTAACCTAACCTAACCTAACCTAACCTAACCTAACCTAACCTAACCTAACCTAACCTAACCTAACCTAACCTAACCTAACCTAACCTAACCTAACCTAACCTAACCTAACCTAACCTAACCTAACCTAACCTAACCTAACCTAACCTAACCTAACCTAACCTAACCTAACCTAACCTAACCTAACCTAACCTAACCTAACCTAACCTAACCTAACCTAACCTAACCTAACCTAACCTAACCTAACCTAACCTAACCTAACCTAACCTAACCTAACCTAACCTAACCTAACCTAACCTAACCTAACCTAACCTAACCTAACCTAACCTAACCTAACCTAACCTAACCTAACCTAACCTAACCTAACCTAACCTAACCTAACCTAACCTAACCTAACCTAACCTAACCTAACCTAACCTAACCTAACCTAACCTAACCTAACCTAACCTAACCTAACCTAACCTAACCTAACCTAACCTAACCTAACCTAACCTAACCTAACCTAACCTAACCTAACCTAACCTAACCTAACCTAACCTAACCTAACCTAACCTAACCTAACCTAACCTAACCTAACCTAACCTAACCTAACCTAACCTAACCTAACCTAACCTAACCTAACCTAACCTAACCTAACCTAACCTAACCTAACCTAACCTAACCTAACCTAACCTAACCTAACCTAACCTAACCTAACCTAACCTAACCTAACCTAACCTAACCTAACCTAACCTAACCTAACCTAACCTAACCTAACCTAACCTAACCTAACCTAACCTAACCTAACCTAACCTAACCTAACCTAACCTAACCTAACCTAACCTAACCTAACCTAACCTAACCTAACCTAACCTAACCTAACCTAACCTAACCTAACCTAACCTAACCTAACCTAACCTAACCTAACCTAACCTAACCTAACCTAACCTAACCTAACCTAACCTAACCTAACCTAACCTAACCTAACCTAACCTAACCTAACCTAACCTAACCTAACCTAACCTAACCTAACCTAACCTAACCTAACCTAACCTAACCTAACCTAACCTAACCTAACCTAACCTAACCTAACCTAACCTAACCTAACCTAACCTAACCTAACCTAACCTAACCTAACCTAACCTAACCTAACCTAACCTAACCTAACCTAACCTAACCTAACCTAACCTAACCTAACCTAACCTAACCTAACCTAACCTAACCTAACCTAACCTAACCTAACCTAACCTAACCTAACCTAACCTAACCTAACCTAACCTAACCTAACCTAACCTAACCTAACCTAACCTAACCTAACCTAACCTAACCTAACCTAACCTAACCTAACCTAACCTAACCTAACCTAACCTAACCTAACCTAACCTAACCTAACCTAACCTAACCTAACCTAACCTAACCTAACCTAACCTAACCTAACCTAACCTAACCTAACCTAACCTAACCTAACCTAACCTAACCTAACCTAACCTAACCTAACCTAACCTAACCTAACCTAACCTAACCTAACCTAACCTAACCTAACCTAACCTAACCTAACCTAACCTAACCTAACCTAACCTAACCTAACCTAACCTAACCTAACCTAACCTAACCTAACCTAACCTAACCTAACCTAACCTAACCTAACCTAACCTAACCTAACCTAACCTAACCTAACCTAACCTAACCTAACCTAACCTAACCTAACCTAACCTAACCTAACCTAACCTAACCTAACCTAACCTAACCTAACCTAACCTAACCTAACCTAACCTAACCTAACCTAACCTAACCTAACCTAACCTAACCTAACCTAACCTAACCTAACCTAACCTAACCTAACCTAACCTAACCTAACCTAACCTAACCTAACCTAACCTAACCTAACCTAACCTAACCTAACCTAACCTAACCTAACCTAACCTAACCTAACCTAACCTAACCTAACCTAACCTAACCTAACCTAACCTAACCTAACCTAACCTAACCTAACCTAACCTAACCTAACCTAACCTAACCTAACCTAACCTAACCTAACCTAACCTAACCTAACCTAACCTAACCTAACCTAACCTAACCTAACCTAACCTAACCTAACCTAACCTAACCTAACCTAACCTAACCTAACCTAACCTAACCGTGATTTCTTGGGCGTCTGGATTGCGTTTTTGAAGCGGTTTTCTGTTCCAGAAAACTTTAATAGGCGTCCCATAACTTATTGACGCAAAATTTTTGACAAATCTGCAAGGGTGGTTTTAATTTTGGCACCAACCCCTTTTTCACTAAATTCTTGATACTTACCTGGTTCTAACTACGGAACCCTTCATTCGATTTTCTTCCTGTTTGCGGAATCGTGTTTTCGCCATACTAACCTTGGGTTCCCGGCGCTGTGCGCGAACTGACACCCTTCCCGGTCGCTGAAAACACGTTTTTTGCCTGAAAAAACTGGTTTTTTGACCACCCCTAAAAATTTTGTTCAACCCCTATTCCCGAAAACCTCACAGCTAGCTAGCCCGCGCCGAGACGCTTCTCCTGACACCTCGCCCGCGCGTCTGGCTCCAGGGAATCTGCAAAAAATTAATTAATTAATAATTTCCATATAGAAGAGTACCTACTCAAAATCCACCTAAGTGAGCATAGTCGAAACAAAGATCGTGATTTCTTGGGCGTCTGGATTGCGTTTTTGAAGCGGTTTTCTGTTCCAGAAAACTTTAATAGGCGTCCCATAACTTATTGACGCAAAATTTTTGACAAATCTGCAAGGGTGGTTTTAATTTTGGCACCAACCCCTTTTTCACTAAATTCTTGATACTTACCTGGTTCTAACTACGGAACCCTTCATTCGATTTTCTTCCTGTTTGCGGAATCGTGTTTTCGCCATACTAACCTTGGGTTCCCGGCGCTGTGCGCGAACTGACACCCTTCCCGGTCGCTGAAAACACGTTTTTTGCCTGAAAAAACTGGTTTTTTGACCACCCCTAAAAATTTTGTTCAACCCCTATTCCCGAAAACCTCACAGCTAGCTAGCCCGCGCCGAGACGCTTCTCCTGACACCTCGCCCGCGCGTCTGGCTCCAGGGAATCTGCAAAAAATTAATTAATTAATAATTTCCATATAGAAGAGTACCTACTCAAAATCCACCTAAGTGAGCATAGTCGAAACAAAGATCGTGATTTCTTGGGCGTCTGGATTGCGTTTTTGAAGCGGTTTTCTGTTCCAGAAAACTTTAATAGGCGTCCCATAACTTATTGACGCAAAATTTTTGACAAATCTGCAAGGGTGGTTTTAATTTTGGCACCAACCCCTTTTTCACTAAATTCTTGATACTTACCTGGTTCTAACTACGGAACCCTTCATTCGATTTTCTTCCTGTTTGCGGAATCGTGTTTTCGCCATACTAACCTTGGGTTCCCGGCGCTGTGCGCGAACTGACACCCTTCCCGGTCGCTGAAAACACGTTTTTTGCCTGAAAAAACTGGTTTTTTGACCACCCCTAAAAATTTTGTTCAACCCCTATTCCCGAAAACCTCACAGCTAGCTAGCCCGCGCCGAGACGCTTCTCCTGACACCTCGCCCGCGCGTCTGGCTCCAGGGAATCTGCAAAAAATTAATTAATTAATAATTTCCATATAGAAGAGTACCTACTCAAAATCCACCTAAGTGAGCATAGTCGAAACAAAGATCGTGATTTCTTGGGCGTCTGGATTGCGTTTTTGAAGCGGTTTTCTGTTCCAGAAAACTTTAATAGGCGTCCCATAACTTATTGACGCAAAATTTTTGACAAATCTGCAAGGGTGGTTTTAATTTTGGCACCAACCCCTTTTTCACTAAATTCTTGATACTTACCTGGTTCTAACTACGGAACCCTTCATTCGATTTTCTTCCTGTTTGCGGAATCGTGTTTTCGCCATACTAACCTTGGGTTCCCGGCGCTGTGCGCGAACTGACACCCTTCCCGGTCGCTGAAAACACGTTTTTTGCCTGAAAAAACTGGTTTTTTGACCACCCCTAAAAATTTTGTTCAACCCCTATTCCCGAAAACCTCACAGCTAGCTAGCCCGCGCCGAGACGCTTCTCCTGACACCTCGCCCGCGCGTCTGGCTCCAGGGAATCTGCAAAAAATTAATTAATTAATAATTTCCATATAGAAGAGTACCTACTCAAAATCCACCTAAGTGAGCATAGTCGAAACAAAGATCGTGATTTCTTGGGCGTCTGGATTGCGTTTTTGAAGCGGTTTTCTGTTCCAGAAAACTTTAATAGGCGTCCCATAACTTATTGACGCAAAATTTTTGACAAATCTGCAAGGGTGGTTTTAATTTTGGCACCAACCCCTTTTTCACTAAATTCTTGATACTTACCTGGTTCTAACTACGGAACCCTTCATTCGATTTTCTTCCTGTTTGCGGAATCGTGTTTTCGCCATACTAACCTTGGGTTCCCGGCGCTGTGCGCGAACTGACACCCTTCCCGGTCGCTGAAAACACGTTTTTTGCCTGAAAAAACTGGTTTTTTGACCACCCCTAAAAATTTTGTTCAACCCCTATTCCCGAAAACCTCACAGCTAGCTAGCCCGCGCCGAGACGCTTCTCCTGACACCTCGCCCGCGCGTCTGGCTCCAGGGAATCTGCAAAAAATTAATTAATTAATAATTTCCATATAGAAGAGTACCTACTCAAAATCCACCTAAGTGAGCATAGTCGAAACAAAGATCGTGATTTCTTGGGCGTCTGGATTGCGTTTTTGAAGCGGTTTTCTGTTCCAGAAAACTTTAATAGGCGTCCCATAACTTATTGACGCAAAATTTTTGACAAATCTGCAAGGGTGGTTTTAATTTTGGCACCAACCCCTTTTTCACTAAATTCTTGATACTTACCTGGTTCTAACTACGGAACCCTTCATTCGATTTTCTTCCTGTTTGCGGAATCGTGTTTTCGCCATACTAACCTTGGGTTCCCGGCGCTGTGCGCGAACTGACACCCTTCCCGGTCGCTGAAAACACGTTTTTTGCCTGAAAAAACTGGTTTTTTGACCACCCCTAAAAATTTTGTTCAACCCCTATTCCCGAAAACCTCACAGCTAGCTAGCCCGCGCCGAGACGCTTCTCCTGACACCTCGCCCGCGCGTCTGGCTCCAGGGAATCTGCAAAAAATTAATTAATTAATAATTTCCATATAGAAGAGTACCTACTCAAAATCCACCTAAGTGAGCATAGTCGAAACAAAGATCGTGATTTCTTGGGCGTCTGGATTGCGTTTTTGAAGCGGTTTTCTGTTCCAGAAAACTTTAATAGGCGTCCCATAACTTATTGACGCAAAATTTTTGACAAATCTGCAAGGGTGGTTTTAATTTTGGCACCAACCCCTTTTTCACTAAATTCTTGATACTTACCTGGTTCTAACTACGGAACCCTTCATTCGATTTTCTTCCTGTTTGCGGAATCGTGTTTTCGCCATACTAACCTTGGGTTCCCGGCGCTGTGCGCGAACTGACACCCTTCCCGGTCGCTGAAAACACGTTTTTTGCCTGAAAAAACTGGTTTTTTGACCACCCCTAAAAATTTTGTTCAACCCCTATTCCCGAAAACCTCACAGCTAGCTAGCCCGCGCCGAGACGCTTCTCCTGACACCTCGCCCGCGCGTCTGGCTCCAGGGAATCTGCAAAAAATTAATTAATTAATAATTTCCATATAGAAGAGTACCTACTCAAAATCCACCTAAGTGAGCATAGTCGAAACAAAGATCGTGATTTCTTGGGCGTCTGGATTGCGTTTTTGAAGCGGTTTTCTGTTCCAGAAAACTTTAATAGGCGTCCCATAACTTATTGACGCAAAATTTTTGACAAATCTGCAAGGGTGGTTTTAATTTTGGCACCAACCCCTTTTTCACTAAATTCTTGATACTTACCTGGTTCTAACTACGGAACCCTTCATTCGATTTTCTTCCTGTTTGCGGAATCGTGTTTTCGCCATACTAACCTTGGGTTCCCGGCGCTGTGCGCGAACTGACACCCTTCCCGGTCGCTGAAAACACGTTTTTTGCCTGAAAAAACTGGTTTTTTGACCACCCCTAAAAATTTTGTTCAACCCCTATTCCCGAAAACCTCACAGCTAGCTAGCCCGCGCCGAGACGCTTCTCCTGACACCTCGCCCGCGCGTCTGGCTCCAGGGAATCTGCAAAAAATTAATTAATTAATAATTTCCATATAGAAGAGTACCTACTCAAAATCCACCTAAGTGAGCATAGTCGAAACAAAGATCGTGATTTCTTGGGCGTCTGGATTGCGTTTTTGAAGCGGTTTTCTGTTCCAGAAAACTTTAATAGGCGTCCCATAACTTATTGACGCAAAATTTTTGACAAATCTGCAAGGGTGGTTTTAATTTTGGCACCAACCCCTTTTTCACTAAATTCTTGATACTTACCTGGTTCTAACTACGGAACCCTTCATTCGATTTTCTTCCTGTTTGCGGAATCGTGTTTTCGCCATACTAACCTTGGGTTCCCGGCGCTGTGCGCGAACTGACACCCTTCCCGGTCGCTGAAAACACGTTTTTTGCCTGAAAAAACTGGTTTTTTGACCACCCCTAAAAATTTTGTTCAACCCCTATTCCCGAAAACCTCACAGCTAGCTAGCCCGCGCCGAGACGCTTCTCCTGACACCTCGCCCGCGCGTCTGGCTCCAGGGAATCTGCAAAAAATTAATTAATTAATAATTTCCATATAGAAGAGTACCTACTCAAAATCCACCTAAGTGAGCATAGTCGAAACAAAGATCGTGATTTCTTGGGCGTCTGGATTGCGTTTTTGAAGCGGTTTTCTGTTCCAGAAAACTTTAATAGGCGTCCCATAACTTATTGACGCAAAATTTTTGACAAATCTGCAAGGGTGGTTTTAATTTTGGCACCAACCCCTTTTTCACTAAATTCTTGATACTTACCTGGTTCTAACTACGGAACCCTTCATTCGATTTTCTTCCTGTTTGCGGAATCGTGTTTTCGCCATACTAACCTTGGGTTCCCGGCGCTGTGCGCGAACTGACACCCTTCCCGGTCGCTGAAAACACGTTTTTTGCCTGAAAAAACTGGTTTTTTGACCACCCCTAAAAATTTTGTTCAACCCCTATTCCCGAAAACCTCACAGCTAGCTAGCCCGCGCCGAGACGCTTCTCCTGACACCTCGCCCGCGCGTCTGGCTCCAGGGAATCTGCAAAAAATTAATTAATTAATAATTTCCATATAGAAGAGTACCTACTCAAAATCCACCTAAGTGAGCATAGTCGAAACAAAGATCGTGATTTCTTGGGCGTCTGGATTGCGTTTTTGAAGCGGTTTTCTGTTCCAGAAAACTTTAATAGGCGTCCCATAACTTATTGACGCAAAATTTTTGACAAATCTGCAAGGGTGGTTTTAATTTTGGCACCAACCCCTTTTTCACTAAATTCTTGATACTTACCTGGTTCTAACTACGGAACCCTTCATTCGATTTTCTTCCTGTTTGCGGAATCGTGTTTTCGCCATACTAACCTTGGGTTCCCGGCGCTGTGCGCGAACTGACACCCTTCCCGGTCGCTGAAAACACGTTTTTTGCCTGAAAAAACTGGTTTTTTGACCACCCCTAAAAATTTTGTTCAACCCCTATTCCCGAAAACCTCACAGCTAGCTAGCCCGCGCCGAGACGCTTCTCCTGACACCTCGCCCGCGCGTCTGGCTCCAGGGAATCTGCAAAAAATTAATTAATTAATAATTTCCATATAGAAGAGTACCTACTCAAAATCCACCTAAGTGAGCATAGTCGAAACAAAGATCGTGATTTCTTGGGCGTCTGGATTGCGTTTTTGAAGCGGTTTTCTGTTCCAGAAAACTTTAATAGGCGTCCCATAACTTATTGACGCAAAATTTTTGACAAATCTGCAAGGGTGGTTTTAATTTTGGCACCAACCCCTTTTTCACTAAATTCTTGATACTTACCTGGTTCTAACTACGGAACCCTTCATTCGATTTTCTTCCTGTTTGCGGAATCGTGTTTTCGCCATACTAACCTTGGGTTCCCGGCGCTGTGCGCGAACTGACACCCTTCCCGGTCGCTGAAAACACGTTTTTTGCCTGAAAAAACTGGTTTTTTGACCACCCCTAAAAATTTTGTTCAACCCCTATTCCCGAAAACCTCACAGCTAGCTAGCCCGCGCCGAGACGCTTCTCCTGACACCTCGCTCGAGCGCCTAGCTCGAAAAAATTTTGCCCACCCACCCGCCCTGTTCTATATAGGGAAGATAAAGGGGATTTTTGCCAAAATATTTTTAAATTCCATTCTGCCCCCCGGACTCTTGCTTTGCCTCCACGAACACGGTATATCGTTTTTAAGCTCGAATAGCACCATATACATAGGCAGGGGAGCAAGAAACGAATTAGTGTCCGACTTGCAGTAGTTCGACATTGTAAGCTATTTTAGCTTATACTTATATTCTTATATTTTTATCTTTTGCTGACATATTATTTTTGACTATTGTTGATTGTTCCCCCCTTTACAGGGATCATTACTGAGTGTCCTTTGAGAGCTCTTTAGGACTTTCCTCATAAAATCCGAAATGTTCGGGATTAGGACACCGGTCGTAAAAAAGACCAAGGCTGGGGAGGAGAGTTTGGAAACGGGGATGTCCCATTCTGTTCAGGCGGGACCGTCAGTGAGGCGCAGTATTGGGGAGTGGGAGGCTGATAGGTCTAAGACAGTACGGCCTCTCAAGACACCAACCCCTCCGAAAAAGTCGCTAATGACATCCCCACCCAAACTCAAATCCAAGTTGACACTCTCGCAGGAGGCGAAGTCTGATGGACACACACAGCAGCAGACCGGAGACAGCTCGCCGCCCAACTCGCAACCTACTCGGTACCTAAATAGAACCTCGGAGGCGAAAGCCTGCCTCTCCAAAGCCAAAATTCAAATGGTGAGCTCTCGAAACCTGAAGAAGGAGATCAAGGACGAGATCACAAAAGCGGTGGAGAGGCTCTACCAGCTTGTTAAAGAGGCAGAGGCCGAGAGAGGAACCGGTGCCGAGTCAGAGGATAAAATTGAACATCAAAGGGATTCGACGCCGAGCACAGCTGTTCCGACAGACCTCGTGAAGCAGCTCATGGTGAACCTCCAGCAGCACAATAAAGCACTGGAGGAATGCCAACAGCACACGCGGGATCTGTCGGAACAACTGAAGCATGCCCCTTCTTTTGTCCCAGGCCAGGGGCCGTCCTTCGCGGAGGTCGCCAGGCAGCACATCCAGAGGCCTCTTCACTCGGTGGTCGTATCGTCTGTTGATGAACAGGACACCGGTGAAGAGGTCGTTGAGAAGCTGAGGACGGCGGTCGACGCCAAAAATGAGGGAACGCAGGTCGAGCGGCTGCGAAAGGCCAGGGATCAAAAAGTTGTGGTCGGATTCAGGACCCGGGAGGAGATGACAAGGGTGACAGAACGCATCAAGAGGGCAGGGAACCTGGTGGTAGAGGAAATAAAGAACAAAGACCCTCTTGTCATTATCAGGGACGTCCTCTCCTGCCACTCAGACGTGGAAGTTATAGCGGCTCTCAAACGTCAGAACCACCACCTGATTGGGGATATACCTGTGGAGGATGTGAGGATCACTGTCAAATACCGTCGCAGGACGAGGAACATCCACATGTCCCACATCATCCTACAGGTGTCCCCAACGCTATGGCAGAGGTTGACGACGGCGGGCCGAGTGCACATAGACCTGCAGAGGGTGCGTGTACTGGACCAGTCACCACTGGTGCAGTGCACTCGCTGTTTGCGATACGGTCACAGTCGTAAACTGTGCACGGAACCCGCCGACCTCTGCATTCACTGCGGTGACCCTCACCTACGTGCGGACTGCCCCTCCCTGCTGACGGCGGATACACCGAAGTGCCGCAATTGTGTCTTGGCAAAGTTGGCCCGAACAGACCACAACGCCTTTGACAGCGAGTGCCCGATCCGCGTCAAGTGGGACGCATTGGCGCGCTTGTCGGTGGCATATTGCTGAGGTGGTCCCGGCGGCATTCGGAAACGACCCCACCGTCCGCTCAAACTACAGAGTGATCCAAGCGAATCTGCAGAGGAAGAATTTAGCAACCCAAGAGCTTCTGATAGTGGCTAGCGAGCGGAGGGTTGCATTCGCATTGCTCCAGGAGCCCTATGTAGGCGGAATCGGAAGGATGCGAGACTACCGTGGAGCGAGAATTTACCAGTGCGCGGAAAATGGAAGTGGAACTGTGAAGGCGGCAATAGTCGTCTTCGACAACGACCTGGACGTGACACAGTGTCCGAAACTCACCACCAACAACATCACGGTGGTGAGGATCCGAACCCGCGCCTGGGAAATCGCAGTAGTCTCGTTCTACTTTGAACCGGACCAGCCCATAGAGCCATACCTGGAGCACCTCAAGCGGATTCGTGAGGAAATGAGCCAAATTAAAATGATTGTGGGCGGCGACTCAAATGCCAAGAGCACCTGGTGGGGTAGTTCGGTCGTCGACGGCAGAGGCGAAGAAACCTCGGGAACTCTAGAAGAGATGGGCTTGCAGGTACTCAACGTCGGCAATACTCCAACCTTCGACACCATCAGAGGTGGCAGATCCTACACCAGCTTCGTTGACATAACAGCGTGCTCAACGGAATTGCTGGAACTGGTGGAGGACTGGAGGGTTGAAGAGGGTCTCACGAGCTCGGACCACAACGGTATTGTTTTCAAAATTTTTCTGGAAAAATCAAAAGGCACAAAAATTAATAGAACCACTAGAATTTATAATACCAAAAAAGCAAATTGGAGCCAGTTTCATGAGAAACTGGCCCAATTGCAAGCAGATTTAAATTTCAACATAGTAGAAATAGAACAAATTAACAATAAAACCGATTTAGAGAATATCATAAATACATATATAGAAATATTAGTAAAGACGTGCCAAGAAACAATACCTAAAATTAAAAGTAAAAATACGCTTACCTTACCGTGGTGGTCCACCGAGCTCGCTGAGTTGAAGTCCGATGTCAGCACCAAAAGACGCCGTGTACGCTGTGCCGCACCGGTCCGGAGGCAAAAAGTCGTCGAGGAGTACCTGCAAGCAAAAGAAAAATATGAGTCCCAAGCAAAAAAGGCGCAGACCGAAAGCTGGATGGCATTCTGCGAGAAGCAAGATAGGGAGGGAGTGTGGGAAGGTATTTACAGGATCATTGGGCGTACGGCCAAAAGGCATGAAGACCTGCCCCTGATGAAGGACGGAGTGTCGCTCAACCCGCAAGAGTCGGCTCTGCTGCTGGCTGAGACCTTCTACCCCGAAGACCTGGAAGAGGAAGATGATGCCGACCACCGTCGGACGCGAGAAGAGGCCCGTCGTGTAAACGAGTGGGCTCATGATGAACACCATGACCCACCGTTTACGCTTTTGGAGCTGAGATCCGCGGTGGAAAGCTTCAACCCGAAGAAGGCACCCGGGGCGGATGGTCTCACAGCCGACATCTGTGCGCAGGCCATTTTCCGAGATCCAGGGATGTTCCTCGCACTGGCCAACAAGTGTCTTGAGCAGGGTCACTTCCCTGGAGCTTGGAAAGTGGCCACAGTGGTGATTCTCCGAAAACCTGGGAAGGACACTTACACAACCCCGAAGTCGTACAGGCCGATTGGCCTTTTACCTGTCCTGGGCAAGATCCTGGAAAAAATGGTGGTAGCTCGTCTGAAGTGGCATCTGATCCCGCGGTTAAGTACTCGCCAGTTTGGCTTTATGCCCCAGAAGAGCACCGAAGACTCCCTCTACACCCTGATTCAACACATCAATGAAAAGCTAAATCAAAAGAAGCTGATCACTGTGGTCTCGTTGGATATAGAGGGAGCCTTCGACAGCGCATGGTGGCCGGCCATCAAGGCCAGACTGGCTGAGGAAAAGTGCCCGGTGAACATCAGACGGATGCTAGACAGCTACCTCAACGAGAGAAGCGTCCGGGTCAGGTATGCCGGGGCAGAATGTCAGCGACAGACGACAAAGGGGTGTGTCCAGGGGTCGATTGGAGGCCCGATCCTGTGGAATCTGGTGCTGGATCCCCTCTTGAAGGGGCTCGAAGAGCGAGGCGACTACTGCCAGGCGTTTGCCGATGATGTGGTGCTCGTTTTCGACGGGGATACAGCACTAGATGTCCAAAGACAGGCCAATGCCGCCCTCGAGTATGTTCGGAGGTGGGGCATACGGAACAAGTTGAAGTTTGCTCCGCACAAGACCTGTGCCATGCTTATAACGAGGAAACTGAAGCATGATGTCCCACTTCTGAGCATGGGCGGGGTCGACATTGGCATGTCAAAAGAGATTAAAATACTGGGGCTCACCATTGACCACAAGCTCACTTTTAACACCCACGCTGCAAACGTTTGTAAGAAGGCTCTCAATTTCTACAAACAGTTGTCCAGAGCAGCCAGAGTGAGCTGGGGTCTGCACCCAGAGGTGATACGCACCATATACACCGCGGCGGTCGAGCCGGTAATATTGTACGCAGCTAGCGCCTGGGCGCCTGCAGCGAGGAAGGTCGGAGTACAGAAACTCCTCAATTCGGTCCAGCGGGGGTTCGCTCAAAAGCTCTGCAAGTCCTATCGCACCGTTTCGCTTAACTCCGCGCTCGTGCTGGCTGGGATACTCCCACTTGACCTCCGAATTCAGGAAGCAGCCGCACTGTACGAGGCAAGGAGGGGGGTGCCCCGGCCATCACTGGCGGGCCGGGACGTGGAGCGGGTGGTAGCATTTGCAGAGACTCCACACCCCGCGAAACATACGGCCATGGGGTTCGTGAGCTTGGTAGACCAGTCACATGTGGAGACCCACAACAGCCAGGATATACGGTTCTTCACCGACGGCAGCAAGATCGAGGGCAAGGTCGGAGCAGCACTGTCCCTTTGGGACAGGGAAGCCGAGATCAAGTCTGTCAAACTTAGCCTGCCGACGTGCTGTACTGTCTACCAGGCAGAACTCCTGGCCATATGCGTAGCAACACGCCAAATACTGCGTCGCAAAGAGGGAACCTTCGGTATCTATAGTGACTCAATGGCCGCACTGCAGACAGTCACAAACCTGGGTTCCCTCCACGTACTGGCAGTGGAGGCAAGAGCGAACCTCAACGTGGCTTTATCCCAGAGCAAAGATGTCTCCTTGTTCTGGATAAAGGCACACGCTGGACTGGATGGAAATGAGCGCGCAGACCACCTCGCAAAAGAGGCTGCACTGCACAGCAGGAAAAAACCGGACTATGACCGCTGCCCGGTATCATTCGTCAAGCGGCAGATCCGCATGGAGTCGCTTGACGAATGGAACCGGAGGTATAAGGAGGGCGCTACCGCCTCAATAACCAAAATCTTCCTCCCAGATGCAATTGACGCTTATAAAATTGTCACCAAAGTAAGGCCAACCGGGGTTTTGACCCAAATTATGACGGGGCACGGTGGGTTCTCAGAATACCTGCATCGTTTCAAGTGTAAGGAGAGCCCATCGTGCATCTGTGAGCCGGGCGTGCAGGAGTCAGTCCCGCATATTATTTTTCAATGTCCTGCGTTCGAGAGAGAAAGGCGTGAAATAGAACAAGAGCTGGAGACAACATTAGCGTTACAAAATATGAGCAAATTAATCAAAGATAGGAAATATAGGGAAACCATACTTAATTTTTGCATAAAAATTTCAAATAAAGTAATTAATAGAAATAAAGTAGTGTAAATTATGCTTACCTTATATAGATTTATATAAAGCGACAAGCATAAAAAACATCAGAATAAAATAGAAAATTAAAATAGCTCATAAATTAATTAAAGTCTTTAAATGTAGTAGTTAAAAACGTAGTAAACAAATTTAAAAAAAAAAGAATCTAAGAATAAAATATCAAAACAAGATCTCTGACTATATCAGGGGAACACTTAGAAAGGCAGGAGTGGGTTTTAGCCGGTAAGAGTCCGGCACTGCCCCAGTTGGGGCGTCCATGAGGATTTCCCACTCCTGCCAAAAAAAAAAAAAAAAAAAAAAAAAAAAAAACCTAACCTAACCTAACCTAACCTAACCTAACCTAACCTAACCTAACCTAACCTAACCTAACCTAACCTAACCTAACCTAACCTAACCTAACCTAACCTAACCTAACCTAACCTAACCTAACCTAACCTAACCTAACCTAACCTAACCTAACCTAACCTAACCTAACCTAACCTAACCTAACCTAACCTAACCTAACCTAACCTAACCTAACCTAACCTAACCTAACCTAACCTAACCTAACCTAACCTAACCTAACCTAACCTAACCTAACCTAACCTAACCTAACCTAACCTAACCTAACCTAACCTAACCTAACCTAACCTAACCTAACCTAACCTAACCTAACCTAACCTAACCTAACCTAACTTATTGACACAATATTTTTGACATATCTGCAAGGGTGGTTTTAATTTTGGCACCAACCCCTTTTTTACTAAATTCAACATACTAACCTGGTTCTAACTACGGAACCCTTCATTCGATTTTCATTCTGTTTGCGGAATCGTGTTTTCGCCATACTAACCTCGGGTTCCCGGCGCTGTGCGCGAACTGACACCCTTCCCGGTCGCTGAAAACACGTTTTTTGCCCGAAAAAAGTGGTTTTTTGACCACCCTCAAAAATTTTCTTCATCCCTTATTCCTGAAAACGTCCCAGTTACCTGGCCCGCGCCGAGACGCTTCTCCTGACACCTCGCACGCGCGTCTAGCTCCAGGGAATCTGCAAAAAATTCAAAATTAATTAATTTCCATACATAGGTACTTACCCCAGAATCCACCTTAGCGAGAACATTCAAAACGAAAATCGTAATTTCTTGGGCGTCTGGACTGCGTTTTTGAAGCGGTTTTCTGTTCCGGAAAACTTTAATAGGCGTCCCCTAACTTATTGACACAATATTTTTGACATATCTGCAAGGGTGGTTTTAATTTTGGCACCAACCCCTTTTTTACTAAATTCAACATACTAACCTGGTTCTAACTACGGAACCCTTCATTCGATTTTCATTCTGTTTGCGGAATCGTGTTTTCGCCATACTAACCTCGGGTTCCCGGCGCTGTGCGCGAACTGACACCCTTCCCGGTCGCTGAAAACACGTTTTTTGCCCGAAAAAAGTGGTTTTTTGACCACCCTCAAAAATTTTCTTCATCCCTTATTCCTGAAAACGTCCCAGTTACCTGGCCCGCGCCGAGACGCTTCTCCTGACACCTCGCACGCGCGTCTAGCTCCAGGGAATCTGCAAAAAATTCAAAATTAATTAATTTCCATACATAGGTACTTACCCCAGAATCCACCTTAGCGAGAACATTCAAAACGAAAATCGTAATTTCTTGGGCGTCTGGACTGCGTTTTTGAAGCGGTTTTCTGTTCCGGAAAACTTTAATAGGCGTCCCCTAACTTATTGACACAATATTTTTGACATATCTGCAAGGGTGGTTTTAATTTTGGCACCAACCCCTTTTTTACTAAATTCAACATACTAACCTGGTTCTAACTACGGAACCCTTCATTCGATTTTCATTCTGTTTGCGGAATCGTGTTTTCGCCATACTAACCTCGGGTTCCCGGCGCTGTGCGCGAACTGACACCCTTCCCGGTCGCTGAAAACACGTTTTTTGCCCGAAAAAAGTGGTTTTTTGACCACCCTCAAAAATTTTCTTCATCCCTTATTCCTGAAAACGTCCCAGTTACCTGGCCCGCGCCGAGACGCTTCTCCTGACACCTCGCACGCGCGTCTAGCTCCAGGGAATCTGCAAAAAATTCAAATAAATCTGCCCACCCACCCGCCCTGTTCTATATAGGGAAGGCAGAAGAAACTTTTGACGAAATATTTTTATTTTTATTTTCTCTTTTGCTCCCTGAAAACTATTTTTGCCCCCACAAATACTATATATCATTTTTCGGTACGTATATATTCATATTAAGGGGCAGGGGAGCAAAAAACGTAAAGTACTGACGCGACTATATTTTTAGTCATTTTTATTTTTTACTAATTCACAATTTATTGATCCCCCCTTTACAGGGATTCAGTTTTTAGTGTCCTCTGACAGGTTCAAGTTCCCCTTACTCGTAGATATGTTCGGGATCAGGACACCAGTCGCTAAAAAGACTAAGACAGGGGAAGAGATTTTGGATAAGGGGAGGTCTCACACGGAACAGGCGGGTTCATCAGTGAGGCGTAGTATTGGGGAGTGGGAGGCTGACCGGTTCAAGGTAGCACACCCTCTCAAGACGCCAACCCCTCCAAAAAAGGCCCCTATGACCTCTCCCCCCAAAATCAAGTCCAAGATTGCGCTCTCGCAAGAGGCGAAATCTAAGGATCAGCAGCAGACCGTGGACAGCTCGCCGCCCATCTCGCAACCCACTCGGTACCTTAGCAGAACCTCAGAGGCGAAAGCCTGCCTCTCTAAGGCAAAAATCCAGCTGGTGAGCTCTCGAAACCTTAAGAAAGAGATCAAGGATGAGATCACCAAAGCGGTGGAGAGGCTCTACCAGCTGGTGAAAGAGGCAGAGGCTGAGAGGGGAACAGGTACCGAGACGGAAGATCGTCCAAAGGATCCGACGCCAAACGCAGATGTTCCGACAGATCTCGTGAAACAGCTCATGGGGAACCTCCAGCAGCACAACAAGGCGCTGGAGGAATGCCAACAGCATACGCGGGCTCTGTCGGAGCAACTGAGAGAGTCGCCTCGCTTTGTCGCAGGCCAAGGGCCCTCTTTCGCGGAAAAGGCCGCTACTCCGAAGCAGCGTTTCCAGGAGCCTCTTCACTCGGTGATTGTGTCGTCGGTCGACGACAAGGACACCGGGGAAGAGGTTCTTGAAAAACTAAGGACGGTGGTAGACGCCAGGAATGAGGGCACCAGGGTGGAGAGAGTGCGAAAAGTGAGAGACCAGAAGGTGGTAGTTGGTTTCAGGACCAGAGAGGAGCTGAACAGCGTGGCCGAGAGGATCAAAAAGGCCGGGAATTTGATGGTGGAAGAGGTGAAGAATAAGGATCCTCTCATCATCGCCAAGGACGTCCTCTCGTGCCACACGGACGAGGAGCTGCTGGAGGCTTTAAAGCGCCAAAACGGCAATCTGATTGGGGACGTGCCTGCGGATGACCTGAGGCTAAGGGTGAAGTACCGTCGCAGGACGAGGAATCCCCATATGTGCCACGTCATCCTGCAGGTATCGCCTGCTCTGTGGCAGAGACTGACGCACGCGGGTCGAGTGCACATCGACTTGCAGCGGGTGCGTGTGCAAGATCAATCGCCGCTGATACAGTGCACTCGCTGCTTGCGCTTCGGCCACAGCCGAAAGATGTGTACGGAAATCGCAGACCTCTGTACGCACTGTGGGGACCCTCACATGAGGGTAGACTGCCCCACAAGGATGGCTGCGGAACCACCAAAGTGCCATAACTGCGTCTCCGCCAGGATGAGCAAGACCGAGCACAACGCCTTCGACAGCGAGTGCCCAGTCCGCGTCAAGTGGGATGGACTGGCGCGGCTGTCGGTGGCGTACTGCTAAGGTGGTCCCTGGCGGTGGCGCGGAAATGGGCAATGGCAGACATCCCCAGTATCGCGTCATACAGGCAAACCTCTTAAAATGTATACTGGCCACGGCTGAGCTGAGTTTGGAAGCAGGCCAAAAGAAATGGGCGTTTGCGGGATGGGTACAATACTACGGGAAACACAAAGAAATTTGGGAACAAAATAACTTAAACAAAATAGAAATAGACAGAATACAGGCGACAGAAGATCTGGACAATACAACAGAAAAATACACAGAGTCGATTGAAAAAGCATGCGGAGAGACCATACTGAGTATTAATACAGGATTGCCTTGGTGGACCGAAAAGTTGGGGTTGATACGAATGAAGGAGGTCAAGAGACGGAAGCGGAAGACGTTTTATCCTGAGGATAAGACACAGGATAAGAATGCGGACCA
>CANDNS010000012.1:25000-64743 GCA_947386135.1 Melanchra persicariae
AACCTAACCTAACCTAACCTAACCTAACCTAACCTAACCTAACCTAACCTAACCTAACCTAACCTAACCTAACCTAACCT
This sequence comes from Melanchra persicariae, assembly GCA_947386135.1. Lineage (NCBI taxonomy): Eukaryota > Metazoa > Arthropoda > Insecta > Lepidoptera > Noctuidae > Melanchra > Melanchra persicariae. The sequence continues at coordinate 25,081 of CANDNS010000012.1, forward strand.
AACCTAACCTAACCTAACCTAACCTAACCTAACCTAACCTAACCTAACCTAACCTAACCTAACCTAACCTAACCTAACCTAACCTAACCTAACCTAACCTAACCTAACCTAACCTAACCTAACCTAACCTAACCTAACCTAACCTAACCTAACCTAACCTAACCTAACCTAACCTAACCTAACCTAACCTAACCTAACCTAACCTAACCTAACCTAACCTAACCTAACCTAACCTAACCTAACCTAACCTAACCTAACCTAACCTAACCTAACCTAACCTAACCTAACCTAACCTAACCTAACCTAACCTAACCTAACCTAACCTAACCTAACCTAACCTAACCTAACCTAACCTAACCTAACCTAACCTAACCTAACCTAACCTAACCTAACCTAACCTAACCTAACCTAACCTAACCTAACCTAACCTAACCTAACCTAACCTAACCTAACCTAACCTAACCTAACCAGAGTCCGCGGTCACCCCCCGCGACGAAAACACGCGTTAAAGGCTGCTCCGCGCAAAAAATTTCTTCGAAAAATCACCGAAGTGGTATTTTTAACCGAATCTTACCGAGTTTAGTACCAAATTGTGCGGAAAAATACGAGCTATCTTGTGGTGAAAAGTGCGCAATTGAGAGTGTCTTGGGAAGTGAGTTAACTCCCAAAAAGTGAAAATTTTCAAAAAATTCAAACTTCAAAGTGAAACGCTGCTAAATCAAGAGCGACGACACATCATTTTTCTGGTGTCAAACGACGCGCCCTATTGGCGCCAACAATTTGAAGCTGCTTCCCGATTTTTCCGGGCCACGCCTGCAGTGAAAACTGAGAAAAACTACTTTCCACGTGGCCACGTGCAACCGGTTCCGGTCGCTTGCGGCCGACACTATCAAACGGCTTCGAAGCGGGACATCGAGCACATCGTGACGGCGTTTTGCGCATCAAGAAAGGTTAAGTGGTTCCGTAGTTATTAAGTTTTTAAGTTATTCAAAATTTTCAGTTATCAATAATTAATTATTTGTCGCGTTAACCCCCCCTTTTTAGTTTATCATCAAAAAGTATTTAGTAATCTCCACAATCCTGTAAAGTTTCAGATTTTTATTACACGTAGTTTGGGAGTTAGGAATTTTTGAAATTTTGGGGTTGACACGAGGGGTGCTAAATAAGGGTTGAATGTCTCCGGAACCACTACTTAAAAATAGTTATAAGCTAGATTAAGCCTTATTCATAATATTCATCGATCTACAATTTACTAGTTTTATACAGTGTTTGTTTTAGTCAAATTTAGGGGGTTTTTTGGCTGTTAAAAATCGGGGGTAAGTTTTCCAGGAACAAAAATTTCAGATCTGGACTGGGCTCTTTAAGTCCAATCCAAAGAGCCCAAACTCGGCTAGTTTTGGACAACAGAAGCCAATTTTAGGCCAACAGCCGCCATCTTGGACGCCATCTTGGAAAACTTACTTCCTGCGTAACTTTGGACTCGCTGGTCCTACAAAACTGTCGTTTTCGCAGCAATACTGAGGAACTTAAGACCCATCCTATGCACTTAGTTTTTAGCGTTTTGGCGCTGGGGAATTTCAGGTTCCTGAAAATCGCTTTTCGCGCTGGGGCGGGTCGAGCCAAGCCGGACAAGCCCAAACACGGACGTTCTGCGGCCATTGTAAAGGAAGTTAGCTCGGGTTTAGAATTGACTTTGACAGTTCTTGAACTGTCAAACGATTTTTCAGGCCCGGATAACTCCTGATCCGGAGGTCGTAGAGCGCTCGGGTTTCTTTTGGGGATCTTGGTATACTCTTCCCTAACTGGTTAGCATTTTTCAGGGGTTTTCAGGACCTGATATTTTTCAGCCTGAAAGCTGGTCAGGAGGATAGACCGCGTCGAGCTGAGTCAGGGGAGCCCAAGCACGGTGATATTTGGGCTGGGGGTCCCGGAGATATTTGCACGTAACCGTATTTGGGGCGCCATCTTGGATTGGCAACCTGAATTTCGGGCAGCTATATCTTTGGAACCCTTTGAGCTAGAGTGGCCGTGTTTGGGTTCATCGGAAAGGGCTCGGGGAGACCTGTCCTCTGGTGGGTAGAGACTGACTCTACGTAGAGTCGAAATTTATTTTTGTTTTTATTTTTGTTTTTATTCTTTCCTGTCTGAAAATATATTATTTTGAGAGGGCCCTTAAGGATCCTGGACACCAGACAGTGGTCTACAATTAGTTTTTAAGAAAATTGTTTGCACATACTCTATAAAAGGCAAACTTAGTCTTACATTTTTGGACCAATAAAGCAGAATATTTTATTTTTCCTCTATTCCCCTTCTTTACATCTTTTACAATATTTTTATTTACCTATATTTACGTTTTGTCACTTGACAAAGATCATTTTTTTACGAACAAATCGGACGCATCCCTGTGGCCAGTAGGAATGTTCGGAATTAGAACTCCTGCTAAGAAAATGACGAAAGCCCGCGGATCCCCTGAAGATAACGAGAGGGCCGGGCCCTCGACGACTCTGACGCAATCCTCAAGCGTGAGGAGGAGTATAGGGGAATGGGAAGCGGGGCAAAACCCGCAAAAATCACCCGACTCGCCTCAGAAAACACAACCAATGGCACCAACGAAGTCGAAGTTAAAGGCTGTCATAAGTGATGATAGACCAGTGGCACGCAGATTGTCCTCAGAGATTTCAATCAGCTCCCCCAAACAAAAAAGGGAGTACCCCGACAGAGTGACGGAAGCACGCGCCTGTATTAGGAAGGCAAAAACAGCTCTGGGAGAATCCCGGAACTTAAGAGCTGACATTAAAACAGACGTCACACAAGCGGTAGATCGTCTGTTCCAACTTGTGAAGGAGGCAGAGTCTGTAAAATCGACGACAAGAACTACAGAAATGCATAACGACATAGAAAGGATACAAACAGAACAGACTTTACAGGATAATAACACTGAAGGAAAGCAAGGCCATCTGACTCAATTAATACAGCAACATGCAAAACTCATCGAACACAACAATAACAAAATGGAAGAACTAAAGAAAGAATTAGAAATTAATAGACACCAAGTAGAAAATAGAGCCACTTACGCCAAAATTGCAGCCACCGATCCCATAAAAATAACACCTGAGCAAACAGCTCTCCACTCAATAGTGGTAGCCTCGACCGACCATTCAGAAACAGGGGACGAGGTAATTGAAAAAATAAGGAACGCGGTGAATGCAAAGGACGGTTTTATCACGGTGGACAGAGTCAGAAAGGCCAGAGACCGAAAGGTTATAGTGGGGTGCAGAACGCAGGAGGAAAGGCAAAAGGTGAAAGAAAGACTAAGTGTGGGGGGGAACCTTATCGTGGAAGAGGTAAAAAACAAAGACCCGTTACTTGCCTTGAAGAATGTATTCAAGTATAATACAGACGAGGACATAAAGCAAGCTTACAAAAAACAAAACGGAGACCTTTTCAAAGACCTGAAGAGTGAAGACGATAGGATCGAAATCTTATATAAGAGAAAGACAAGGAACCCCCACACGCACCACGTGGTACTGAGAGTGTCGCCGCAGCTATGGAACAGAACTCTGCACAAAGGGGCCATACACATCGACATCCAGCGCATTAAGGTGGAGGACCAGTCTCCACTAGTCCAGTGCACATGCTGCTTGGCGTATGGCCACAGTAAGCGTTTCTGTAAGGAAACAATAGATAAGTGTAGCCATTGCGGCGGCCCTCACACCAAAGCACAGTGTCCCGACTGGCTCGCTGGAGTGACCCCATCATGCGTGAACTGCACGCTAGCAAAACATGCTAGTACGGAACACAACGCGTTTAGCATGGAATGTGCTGTACGTAGAAGGTGGGAGGCACTAGCGAGAACCAGGGTTGCATATTGCTAACGTGGTGGGCAGCAACAATAATAACAGGGCAGGCAACCCCACCAGAGGATATGCAGTGGCCCAGGCCAACCTCCAGAGAAAGGAGTTGGCAACAAACGAACTTATGACAGAAGCCACCGAGCGCAAGATAGCTTTCGCTCTGATCCAAGAGCCGTATGTGGGTGGGATTCGAAGAATGAAGAGCTACCGAGGTGTGCGGGTGTACCAGTGTGAGGATGATGGAAGAGGGACTGTGAAAGCGGCCGTGGTCGTGTTTGATCACGACTTGGACGTTATACAGTGCCCAGAACTCACTACGAATAACATCGTGGTGGTGAGGATCCGGTCCAAAGCCTGGGAAATCGCAGTAGCTTCTTTTTACTTCGAACCGGATCAGCCCATAGAGCCATACTTGGAACAATTGCGAAGAACGGTTGAGAAAGCTGGGCCAAGAAAACTGCTCATTGGAGGCGATGCCAATGCTAAGAATACCTGGTGGGGCAGCATCGTAAATGACACCAGGGGTGTAGACATGTCCGGGACCCTGGAAGAGTCAGATATGCAGGTACTCAACAGAGGGGATATACCCACTTTTGACACAATAAGGGGCAACACGAGATACAGCAGCTTTGTCGATTTAACAGCTTGCTCGATAGACCTGCTGGGTCTCGTGGAAGACTGGGCAGTTGACCAAGGGGTGACGAGCTCGGACCACAATACGATCCTGTTCAAAATACGGCTGCAAAAAGAAAAAGGGATCAATATCCAAAGAACCACTCGACTCTACAACACTAAGAAGGCAAATTGGGACCTTTTCATAGAGAAAATGGACCAATTTCAAGCGGAACAAAATATCAACGCAACCGAAATAAGTAGAGTCGAGTCTAAACAGTCATTGGAAGACATGGTAAAGTCAATTACAAACGGCATCACTTTAGCCTGCAGAGACAGCATGCCGCCCAAGGCACTGAACACCATGTTTTCCGTCCCATGGAGATCAGAGGAGCTCGCACTCTTAAAAAAGGAGGTCATTACAAAAAAGCGGAGAATACGCAATGCAGCCAAAGACCGCAAAGACAAAGTCTTCAAGGAGTACCTGCAAGCAAAAGAAAACTACGAATGCCAAGTCAAGAAAGCCCAAATAGCAAGCTGGAAGACCTTTTGCCAAAAGCAAGATCGAGAAGGAGTATGGGAGGGGATATACAGAGTGATCGGAAAAACCGCCAAACGTCAAGAGGATCTGACCCTTAAAAAGGACGATGTGTTCCTAAACCCAAGAGAATCGGCAGCTCTATTAGCTGAAACATTCTACCCAGAGGACTCCGAAGAGAAGGATAACTCACATCATCGCCATATCAGAGAGCTTGCAAAGCAAGTAAACGCCCCGTGTCATGATGAAATACATGATCCGCCGTTTACGGTAGAAGAGCTAAAGACCGCGAGTAATAGTTTTAACCCAAAGAAGGCACCTGGAGCGGATGGCTTGACGGCGGACATATGCAGTCGAGTAATCTCCGGGAATCTAGACGTGTTCCTTGCCCTTTACAACAAGTGCCTAGAGATAAGCCACTTCCCGGACATCTGGAAGGAAGCCACAGTGGTGGTATTGAGAAAACCGGGCAAGGACGACTATCAGAATCCCAAGTCCTATAGGCCGATTGGTCTGCTACCAGTCTTGGGCAAGATCCTGGAGAAGATGATAGTAGCAAGGATCAGGTGGCACCTAGTACCGCGGATTAGTACTCGCCAGTACGGCTTTATGCCACAAAGGAGCACCGAGGACGCCCTCTATAATCTAGTGAACCATATCAAGGGCAATATAGAGCAGAAAAAGCTCGTAACCCTAGTCTCACTGGATATAGAGGGGGCCTTCGATAGCGCTTGGTGGCCAGTTATCAAAGTCAGACTGGCTGAGGAAAAGTGTCCGGTCAATGTAAGGAGGCTACTGGATAGCTATCTCGACTGCAGAAAAATCGCTTTGAGGTATGCCGGGGAGGAACACAAAAGAAACACCCAGAAAGGTTGCGTCCAGGGATCCATTGGCGGCCCCATACTCTGGAACGTGGTACTGGACCCCCTATTACACGGACTGGAGAAAGAAGGAATTTACTGCCAGGCATATGCGGATGACGTAGTGATGGTCTTCAGCGGGGATACGGGCCTGGAGATCTCGAGACAGGCCAATGCCGCTCTCGACTATGTTCGGGAGTGGGGAGTCCGGAACAAGCTGAAGTTTGCGCCCCATAAAACCTGTGCTATGGTACTGACGCGGAAGCTTAAGTACGACACCCCACTCCTGAAGATGGGGGGGACCGACATTGGAATGTCGAGGGAAATCAAGGTCCTGGGAGTAACTCTGGACGATAAAATGACGTTCAACACCCACGTCGCAAAGATCTGCAAAAAGGCGGCAGACCTATACAAGCAGCTGTCCAGAGCTGCTAAAGTAAGCTGGGGACTGCATCCCGAAATCATCAGGACAATTTATACGGCAGTGGTGGAACCGGTCATATTGTACGCGGCAAGTGCATGGGCACCAGCAGCCAAGAAGATTGGGACGCAGAAGGCGTTAAATGCAGTGCAGAGGGGATTCGCACAGAAATTGTGCAGGTCCTACCGAACGGTCTCACTGAACTCGGCACTGGTACTGGCTGGAATACTGCCTCTTGACCTGCGGATACAGGAAGCAGCCGCACTGTATGAAGCAAGGAGAGGGTCGTCCCGGCTGGTGCTGGGAGACAGAGAGACCGAACGTGTAGTGGGATTTGCGAGGAATCCGCATCCGGCTCGGCATGTAGAGTTGATCTTCGATAGCTTGACCACACAAGATCAGGTCGACAACAGCAACGGGCAGGCGGTGAAAATATACACCGACGGCAGCAAGCTTGAGGGCAAGGTCGGTGCTGCGCTATCTATTTGGAGTGGCGAGGCAGAGATCAAGGCCATCAAGCTTAGCCTGTCCGCGTACTGCACCGTGTACCAAGCGGAGATCCTCGCTATATGTCGGGCCACGAAGTGGATCCTGAGACGCACAGAAAATTCATTTGGTGTTTACAGTGACTCAAGATCTGCCCTTGAGACCGTCGCCAACTACAATGCTCTGCATCCGCTGGCGGTAGAGACGCGCGAACACCTGAACGAGGCTTTCAGTCAGGGCAAAACTGTGAGCTTGTTCTGGGTGAAAGCACACGTAGGTTTAATAGGTAACGAACGCGCAGATCAGCTCGCGAAAGAGGCCGCACTCTTGAGCCGGAGGAGTCCCGACTATGATCAATGTCCTGTCTCATTCGTCAAGCGGATAATCCGTAAGGACTCCCTTGACGAATGGAATGGGAGATACAAGTCGGGCAGCACGGCCTCCGTAACCAAAGTGTTTCTTCCAGACGCAGTGGATGCCTACCGACTTGTTAGGAACGTGAAGCCAGCGGGGATAATGACGCAAGTACTCACGGGACATGGGGGGCTCTCCCAGTACTTGCATCGCTTCAAGTGTAAGGAGAGCCCCGCATGTATCTGTGACCCCGATGCCTCGGAGACAGTGTTCCATATTCTGCTGGACTGCCCGGTACATGCTATGGACCGATTTAACCTGCAGCAACAATTGGGTGTTAATATCAACATGGAAAACATACAAGCACTTATTAGCAGCAAACTCACGCGTGAACCTTTTATAGAGTATTGTGAAAAAATTATGAAAATAGTAAACAAAAGAAATAAGATAGATTAAGCATTTACTACAAAGTATATTGTAATAATATATCGCTGTAGTAAAGATAAAGCTAAGTAGTAAATAACAAGTATTAGAGTTTAAAAATAATGTCAATAAGGTTTAAGTATAAATAAAAATCATAGTAATTTAAGGAAAAGGCACCCAAAATTGTACTAATAAAAGATAGAAATAAATGATACAATATAAGAAGAATATTATACTAAGAATTTATTATAGAATAAGTAAGTAGGCACAACTAGTGTTGTCATGAAAATGTACACTCATAGATGTAAGATTAGGCACAAGGCATGTCTGAAATGTTTTAAAAGACACCTTGTAAAAAGCTGTATAGAAAATAATAAATAAAATAGAGTAGTCAAATAGGGACAGTTAGAACTGTCAAGAAAATGTGATCGCTAAAGGAATAGAGATAGGCACAAGAAAAGTCCAAAATGTTTTTAAAGAGACTCCTTGTACAAAAAATGGAAAAAGCAAGTCGCTAAGAAGTAACAATCGTGAAGATAGGCACAAGCAGGTCTAAAATGTTGGATGAGACCGCCTGTACAAAAAATGTAAAATTGAAAATGAGGTAGAGCAGTATAAAAAGTAGAGTAGGACCCTACCAGGGTCACGTCAATAATAAGTTAAATGTAGTTATTGTTTAAGCAGTATATAAGGTCTGTGAAATATGATAAGGTCACAGGGATAAGAAGAAAAAAAAAAAAAAAAAAAAAAAAAAAAAAAAAAAAAAAAAAAAAAAAAAAAAAAAAAAAAAAACCTAACCTAACCTAACCTAACCTAACCAGTTCCCCCCCCCGAAAAACGAAAATCGTAATTTCTTGGGCGTCTGGACTGCGTTTTTGAAGCGGTTTTCTGTTCCAGAAAACTTTAATAGGCGTCCCCTAACTTATTGACGCAATATTTTTGACAAATCTGCAAGGGTGGTTTTAATTTTGGCACCAACCCCTTTTTTACTAAATTCAACATACTAACCTGGTTCTAACTACGGAACCCTTCATTCGATTTTCATTCTGTTTGCGGAATCGTGTTTTCGCCATACTAACCTTGGGTTCCCGGCGCTGTGCGCGAACTGACACCCTTCCCGGTCGCTGAAAACACGTTTTTTGCCCGAAAAAAGTGGTTTTTTGACCACCCTCAAAAATTTTCTTCATCCCTTATTCCTGAAAACGTCCCAGTTACCTGGCCCGCGCCGAGACGCTTCTCCTGACACCTCGCACGCGCGTCTAGCTCCAGGGAATCTGCAAAAAATTCAAAATTAATTAATTTCCATACATAGGTACTTACCTCAAAATCCACCTTAGCGAGAACATTCAAAACGAAAATCGTAATTTCTTGGGCGTCTGGACTGCGTTTTTGAAGCGGTTTTCTGTTCCAGAAAACTTTAATAGGCGTCCCCTAACTTATTGACGCAATATTTTTGACAAATCTGCAAGGGTGGTTTTAATTTTGGCACCAACCCCTTTTTTACTAAATTCAACATACTAACCTGGTTCTAACTACGGAACCCTTCATTCGATTTTCATTCTGTTTGCGGAATCGTGTTTTCGCCATACTAACCTTGGGTTCCCGGCGCTGTGCGCGAACTGACACCCTTCCCGGTCGCTGAAAACACGTTTTTTGCCCGAAAAAAGTGGTTTTTTGACCACCCTCAAAAATTTTCTTCATCCCTTATTCCTGAAAACGTCCCAGTTACCTGGCCCGCGCCGAGACGCTTCTCCTGACACCTCGCACGCGCGTCTAGCTCCAGGGAATCTGCAAAAAATTCAAAATTAATTAATTTCCATACATAGGTACTTACCTCAAAATCCACCTTAGCGAGAACATTCAAAACGAAAATCGTAATTTCTTGGGCGTCTGGACTGCGTTTTTGAAGCGGTTTTCTGTTCCAGAAAACTTTAATAGGCGTCCCCTAACTTATTGACGCAATATTTTTGACAAATCTGCAAGGGTGGTTTTAATTTTGGCACCAACCCCTTTTTTACTAAATTCAACATACTAACCTGGTTCTAACTACGGAACCCTTCATTCGATTTTCATTCTGTTTGCGGAATCGTGTTTTCGCCATACTAACCTTGGGTTCCCGGCGCTGTGCGCGAACTGACACCCTTCCCGGTCGCTGAAAACACGTTTTTTGCCCGAAAAAAGTGGTTTTTTGACCACCCTCAAAAATTTTCTTCATCCCTTATTCCTGAAAACGTCCCAGTTACCTGGCCCGCGCCGAGACGCTTCTCCTGACACCTCGCACGCGCGTCTAGCTCCAGGGAATCTGCAAAAAATTCAAAATTAATTAATTTCCATACATAGGTACTTACCTCAAAATCCACCTTAGCGAGAACATTCAAAACGAAAATCGTAATTTCTTGGGCGTCTGGACTGCGTTTTTGAAGCGGTTTTCTGTTCCAGAAAACTTTAATAGGCGTCCCCTAACTTATTGACGCAATATTTTTGACAAATCTGCAAGGGTGGTTTTAATTTTGGCACCAACCCCTTTTTTACTAAATTCAACATACTAACCTGGTTCTAACTACGGAACCCTTCATTCGATTTTCATTCTGTTTGCGGAATCGTGTTTTCGCCATACTAACCTTGGGTTCCCGGCGCTGTGCGCGAACTGACACCCTTCCCGGTCGCTGAAAACACGTTTTTTGCCCGAAAAAAGTGGTTTTTTGACCACCCTCAAAAATTTTCTTCATCCCTTATTCCTGAAAACGTCCCAGTTACCTGGCCCGCGCCGAGACGCTTCTCCTGACACCTCGCACGCGCGTCTAGCTCCAGGGAATCTGCAAAAAATTCAAAATTAATTAATTTCCATACATAGGTACTTACCTCAAAATCCACCTTAGCGAGAACATTCAAAACGAAAATCGTAATTTCTTGGGCGTCTGGACTGCGTTTTTGAAGCGGTTTTCTGTTCCAGAAAACTTTAATAGGCGTCCCCTAACTTATTGACGCAATATTTTTGACAAATCTGCAAGGGTGGTTTTAATTTTGGCACCAACCCCTTTTTTACTAAATTCAACATACTAACCTGGTTCTAACTACGGAACCCTTCATTCGATTTTCATTCTGTTTGCGGAATCGTGTTTTCGCCATACTAACCTTGGGTTCCCGGCGCTGTGCGCGAACTGACACCCTTCCCGGTCGCTGAAAACACGTTTTTTGCCCGAAAAAAGTGGTTTTTTGACCACCCTCAAAAATTTTCTTCATCCCTTATTCCTGAAAACGTCCCAGTTACCTGGCCCGCGCCGAGACGCTTCTCCTGACACCTCGCACGCGCGTCTAGCTCCAGGGAATCTGCAAAAAATTCAAAATTAATTAATTTCCATACATAGGTACTTACCTCAAAATCCACCTTAGCGAGAACATTCAAAACGAAAATCGTAATTTCTTGGGCGTCTGGACTGCGTTTTTGAAGCGGTTTTCTGTTCCAGAAAACTTTAATAGGCGTCCCCTAACTTATTGACGCAATATTTTTGACAAATCTGCAAGGGTGGTTTTAATTTTGGCACCAACCCCTTTTTTACTAAATTCAACATACTAACCTGGTTCTAACTACGGAACCCTTCATTCGATTTTCATTCTGTTTGCGGAATCGTGTTTTCGCCATACTAACCTTGGGTTCCCGGCGCTGTGCGCGAACTGACACCCTTCCCGGTCGCTGAAAACACGTTTTTTGCCCGAAAAAAGTGGTTTTTTGACCACCCTCAAAAATTTTCTTCATCCCTTATTCCTGAAAACGTCCCAGTTACCTGGCCCGCGCCGAGACGCTTCTCCTGACACCTCGCACGCGCGTCTAGCTCCAGGGAATCTGCAAAAAATTCAAAATTAATTAATTTCCATACATAGGTACTTACCTCAAAATCCACCTTAGCGAGAACATTCAAAACGAAAATCGTAATTTCTTGGGCGTCTGGACTGCGTTTTTGAAGCGGTTTTCTGTTCCAGAAAACTTTAATAGGCGTCCCCTAACTTATTGACGCAATATTTTTGACAAATCTGCAAGGGTGGTTTTAATTTTGGCACCAACCCCTTTTTTACTAAATTCAACATACTAACCTGGTTCTAACTACGGAACCCTTCATTCGATTTTCATTCTGTTTGCGGAATCGTGTTTTCGCCATACTAACCTTGGGTTCCCGGCGCTGTGCGCGAACTGACACCCTTCCCGGTCGCTGAAAACACGTTTTTTGCCCGAAAAAAGTGGTTTTTTGACCACCCTCAAAAATTTTCTTCATCCCTTATTCCTGAAAACGTCCCAGTTACCTGGCCCGCGCCGAGACGCTTCTCCTGACACCTCGCACGCGCGTCTAGCTCCAGGGAATCTGCAAAAAATTCAAAATTAATTAATTTCCATACATAGGTACTTACCTCAAAATCCACCTTAGCGAGAACATTCAAAACGAAAATCGTAATTTCTTGGGCGTCTGGACTGCGTTTTTGAAGCGGTTTTCTGTTCCAGAAAACTTTAATAGGCGTCCCCTAACTTATTGACGCAATATTTTTGACAAATCTGCAAGGGTGGTTTTAATTTTGGCACCAACCCCTTTTTTACTAAATTCAACATACTAACCTGGTTCTAACTACGGAACCCTTCATTCGATTTTCATTCTGTTTGCGGAATCGTGTTTTCGCCATACTAACCTTGGGTTCCCGGCGCTGTGCGCGAACTGACACCCTTCCCGGTCGCTGAAAACACGTTTTTTGCCCGAAAAAAGTGGTTTTTTGACCACCCTCAAAAATTTTCTTCATCCCTTATTCCTGAAAACGTCCCAGTTACCTGGCCCGCGCCGAGACGCTTCTCCTGACACCTCGCACGCGCGTCTAGCTCCAGGGAATCTGCAAAAAATTCAAAATTAATTAATTTCCATACATAGGTACTTACCTCAAAATCCACCTTAGCGAGAACATTCAAAACGAAAATCGTAATTTCTTGGGCGTCTGGACTGCGTTTTTGAAGCGGTTTTCTGTTCCAGAAAACTTTAATAGGCGTCCCCTAACTTATTGACGCAATATTTTTGACAAATCTGCAAGGGTGGTTTTAATTTTGGCACCAACCCCTTTTTTACTAAATTCAACATACTAACCTGGTTCTAACTACGGAACCCTTCATTCGATTTTCATTCTGTTTGCGGAATCGTGTTTTCGCCATACTAACCTTGGGTTCCCGGCGCTGTGCGCGAACTGACACCCTTCCCGGTCGCTGAAAACACGTTTTTTGCCCGAAAAAAGTGGTTTTTTGACCACCCTCAAAAATTTTCTTCATCCCTTATTCCTGAAAACGTCCCAGTTACCTGGCCCGCGCCGAGACGCTTCTCCTGACACCTCGCACGCGCGTCTAGCTCCAGGGAATCTGCAAAAAATTCAAAATTAATTAATTTCCATACATAGGTACTTACCTCAAAATCCACCTTAGCGAGAACATTCAAAACGAAAATCGTAATTTCTTGGGCGTCTGGACTGCGTTTTTGAAGCGGTTTTCTGTTCCAGAAAACTTTAATAGGCGTCCCCTAACTTATTGACGCAATATTTTTGACAAATCTGCAAGGGTGGTTTTAATTTTGGCACCAACCCCTTTTTTACTAAATTCAACATACTAACCTGGTTCTAACTACGGAACCCTTCATTCGATTTTCATTCTGTTTGCGGAATCGTGTTTTCGCCATACTAACCTTGGGTTCCCGGCGCTGTGCGCGAACTGACACCCTTCCCGGTCGCTGAAAACACGTTTTTTGCCCGAAAAAAGTGGTTTTTTGACCACCCTCAAAAATTTTCTTCATCCCTTATTCCTGAAAACGTCCCAGTTACCTGGCCCGCGCCGAGACGCTTCTCCTGACACCTCGCACGCGCGTCTAGCTCCAGGGAATCTGCAAAAAATTCAAAATTAATTAATTTCCATACATAGGTACTTACCTCAAAATCCACCTTAGCGAGAACATTCAAAACGAAAATCGTAATTTCTTGGGCGTCTGGACTGCGTTTTTGAAGCGGTTTTCTGTTCCAGAAAACTTTAATAGGCGTCCCCTAACTTATTGACGCAATATTTTTGACAAATCTGCAAGGGTGGTTTTAATTTTGGCACCAACCCCTTTTTTACTAAATTCAACATACTAACCTGGTTCTAACTACGGAACCCTTCATTCGATTTTCATTCTGTTTGCGGAATCGTGTTTTCGCCATACTAACCTTGGGTTCCCGGCGCTGTGCGCGAACTGACACCCTTCCCGGTCGCTGAAAACACGTTTTTTGCCCGAAAAAAGTGGTTTTTTGACCACCCTCAAAAATTTTCTTCATCCCTTATTCCTGAAAACGTCCCAGTTACCTGGCCCGCGCCGAGACGCTTCTCCTGACACCTCGCACGCGCGTCTAGCTCCAGGGAATCTGCAAAAAATTCAAAATTAATTAATTTCCATACATAGGTACTTACCTCAAAATCCACCTTAGCGAGAACATTCAAAACGAAAATCGTAATTTCTTGGGCGTCTGGACTGCGTTTTTGAAGCGGTTTTCTGTTCCAGAAAACTTTAATAGGCGTCCCCTAACTTATTGACGCAATATTTTTGACAAATCTGCAAGGGTGGTTTTAATTTTGGCACCAACCCCTTTTTTACTAAATTCAACATACTAACCTGGTTCTAACTACGGAACCCTTCATTCGATTTTCATTCTGTTTGCGGAATCGTGTTTTCGCCATACTAACCTTGGGTTCCCGGCGCTGTGCGCGAACTGACACCCTTCCCGGTCGCTGAAAACACGTTTTTTGCCCGAAAAAAGTGGTTTTTTGACCACCCTCAAAAATTTTCTTCATCCCTTATTCCTGAAAACGTCCCAGTTACCTGGCCCGCGCCGAGACGCTTCTCCTGACACCTCGCACGCGCGTCTAGCTCCAGGGAATCTGCAAAAAATTCAAAATTAATTAATTTCCATACATAGGTACTTACCTCAAAATCCACCTTAGCGAGAACATTCAAAACGAAAATCGTAATTTCTTGGGCGTCTGGACTGCGTTTTTGAAGCGGTTTTCTGTTCCAGAAAACTTTAATAGGCGTCCCCTAACTTATTGACGCAATATTTTTGACAAATCTGCAAGGGTGGTTTTAATTTTGGCACCAACCCCTTTTTTACTAAATTCAACATACTAACCTGGTTCTAACTACGGAACCCTTCATTCGATTTTCATTCTGTTTGCGGAATCGTGTTTTCGCCATACTAACCTTGGGTTCCCGGCGCTGTGCGCGAACTGACACCCTTCCCGGTCGCTGAAAACACGTTTTTTGCCCGAAAAAAGTGGTTTTTTGACCACCCTCAAAAATTTTCTTCATCCCTTATTCCTGAAAACGTCCCAGTTACCTGGCCCGCGCCGAGACGCTTCTCCTGACACCTCGCACGCGCGTCTAGCTCCAGGGAATCTGCAAAAAATTCAAAATTAATTAATTTCCATACATAGGTACTTACCTCAAAATCCACCTTAGCGAGAACATTCAAAACGAAAATCGTAATTTCTTGGGCGTCTGGACTGCGTTTTTGAAGCGGTTTTCTGTTCCAGAAAACTTTAATAGGCGTCCCCTAACTTATTGACGCAATATTTTTGACAAATCTGCAAGGGTGGTTTTAATTTTGGCACCAACCCCTTTTTTACTAAATTCAACATACTAACCTGGTTCTAACTACGGAACCCTTCATTCGATTTTCATTCTGTTTGCGGAATCGTGTTTTCGCCATACTAACCTTGGGTTCCCGGCGCTGTGCGCGAACTGACACCCTTCCCGGTCGCTGAAAACACGTTTTTTGCCCGAAAAAAGTGGTTTTTTGACCACCCTCAAAAATTTTCTTCATCCCTTATTCCTGAAAACGTCCCAGTTACCTGGCCCGCGCCGAGACGCTTCTCCTGACACCTCGCACGCGCGTCTAGCTCCAGGGAATCTGCAAAAAATTCAAAATTAATTAATTTCCATACATAGGTACTTACCTCAAAATCCACCTTAGCGAGAACATTCAAAACGAAAATCGTAATTTCTTGGGCGTCTGGACTGCGTTTTTGAAGCGGTTTTCTGTTCCAGAAAACTTTAATAGGCGTCCCCTAACTTATTGACGCAATATTTTTGACAAATCTGCAAGGGTGGTTTTAATTTTGGCACCAACCCCTTTTTTACTAAATTCAACATACTAACCTGGTTCTAACTACGGAACCCTTCATTCGATTTTCATTCTGTTTGCGGAATCGTGTTTTCGCCATACTAACCTTGGGTTCCCGGCGCTGTGCGCGAACTGACACCCTTCCCGGTCGCTGAAAACACGTTTTTTGCCCGAAAAAAGTGGTTTTTTGACCACCCTCAAAAATTTTCTTCATCCCTTATTCCTGAAAACGTCCCAGTTACCTGGCCCGCGCCGAGACGCTTCTCCTGACACCTCGCACGCGCGTCTAGCTCCAGGGAATCTGCAAAAAATTCAAAATTAATTAATTTCCATACATAGGTACTTACCTCAAAATCCACCTTAGCGAGAACATTCAAAACGAAAATCGTAATTTCTTGGGCGTCTGGACTGCGTTTTTGAAGCGGTTTTCTGTTCCAGAAAACTTTAATAGGCGTCCCCTAACTTATTGACGCAATATTTTTGACAAATCTGCAAGGGTGGTTTTAATTTTGGCACCAACCCCTTTTTTACTAAATTCAACATACTAACCTGGTTCTAACTACGGAACCCTTCATTCGATTTTCATTCTGTTTGCGGAATCGTGTTTTCGCCATACTAACCTTGGGTTCCCGGCGCTGTGCGCGAACTGACACCCTTCCCGGTCGCTGAAAACACGTTTTTTGCCCGAAAAAAGTGGTTTTTTGACCACCCTCAAAAATTTTCTTCATCCCTTATTCCTGAAAACGTCCCAGTTACCTGGCCCGCGCCGAGACGCTTCTCCTGACACCTCGCACGCGCGTCTAGCTCCAGGGAATCTGCAAAAAATTCAAAATTAATTAATTTCCATACATAGGTACTTACCTCAAAATCCACCTTAGCGAGAACATTCAAAACGAAAATCGTAATTTCTTGGGCGTCTGGACTGCGTTTTTGAAGCGGTTTTCTGTTCCAGAAAACTTTAATAGGCGTCCCCTAACTTATTGACGCAATATTTTTGACAAATCTGCAAGGGTGGTTTTAATTTTGGCACCAACCCCTTTTTTACTAAATTCAACATACTAACCTGGTTCTAACTACGGAACCCTTCATTCGATTTTCATTCTGTTTGCGGAATCGTGTTTTCGCCATACTAACCTTGGGTTCCCGGCGCTGTGCGCGAACTGACACCCTTCCCGGTCGCTGAAAACACGTTTTTTGCCCGAAAAAAGTGGTTTTTTGACCACCCTCAAAAATTTTCTTCATCCCTTATTCCTGAAAACGTCCCAGTTACCTGGCCCGCGCCGAGACGCTTCTCCTGACACCTCGCACGCGCGTCTAGCTCCAGGGAATCTGCAAAAAATTCAAAATTAATTAATTTCCATACATAGGTACTTACCTCAAAATCCACCTTAGCGAGAACATTCAAAACGAAAATCGTAATTTCTTGGGCGTCTGGACTGCGTTTTTGAAGCGGTTTTCTGTTCCAGAAAACTTTAATAGGCGTCCCCTAACTTATTGACGCAATATTTTTGACAAATCTGCAAGGGTGGTTTTAATTTTGGCACCAACCCCTTTTTTACTAAATTCAACATACTAACCTGGTTCTAACTACGGAACCCTTCATTCGATTTTCATTCTGTTTGCGGAATCGTGTTTTCGCCATACTAACCTTGGGTTCCCGGCGCTGTGCGCGAACTGACACCCTTCCCGGTCGCTGAAAACACGTTTTTTGCCCGAAAAAAGTGGTTTTTTGACCACCCTCAAAAATTTTCTTCATCCCTTATTCCTGAAAACGTCCCAGTTACCTGGCCCGCGCCGAGACGCTTCTCCTGACACCTCGCACGCGCGTCTAGCTCCAGGGAATCTGCAAAAAATTCAAAATTAATTAATTTCCATACATAGGTACTTACCTCAAAATCCACCTTTTTTTTTTTTTTTTTTTTTTTTTTTGGATGGGAAATCATCAAATGACCCCTCCCGCTCTGGGTTGAGCGGCAGGGAGTGTCAGACTTCTACTGACTAAAACCCACCCATGCTCCTCTTAGTGCCTTTTACGTTCCAGGGCCGCGGTAACTCTTTCGAACAAATCCGCAACCCTGGTAGGCACTGGCCCTAACGGGCCCCTACTCCTATGCTGACATCTCTTTGAGGCGCGCGCGGAACACAACGCGCCGTCGGCTTGGGTCTGGCTTTAATCGGACAGCGAGCCACCCAACGCTCGCCGTCCGCAGACCCGCACCTACGGTGGCCGGGAATCGCCCAGCGACTCCCGACGCCCGGTGCGTCTCCCTATGCCGCGGCGGCTGGGGCGTGAGGGTTGTCTCTCCCTCACGCGGCCCGCCTCCTCCTTCACTAGCATTACTGCTTCGCAGAAGGAGGTGACGGCTTCCCATGCCTCCTCGCTCCGGACCATGGATTGAACCAGGGCCGGACGCGAGAGGTCGCCGCCGCCGATCGCCTCGACGAGGACACGGCGCTGCTCCGCCCATGCGGGGCAGGCCTCCACCGTATGCTCCACCGTGTCCTCCGGGCGATCCTCGCAGTGAAAACACCCGGGCGTTTCCTCCCGCCGAATCCGAAACAGGTACCTACCGAAACAACCATGTCCGGTGAGTACCTGCGTCAGGCGGAAGGTGAGGACGCCGTGGCGCCTCTCCAGCCACTCCTCAAAGAGGGGCACTATCGCCACAATTGTGGCGTGCCCTGCACTGGGTTGCGACAGTCGCTGATTCCATACCGCCATGGTATCTTGCCGGAGCTCCGTCCGCCGCGCAGCAATATGCCGCGGCAGCAGAGTTTCGCCCCGGCGTTGCGCCTCCATGCGCCACGTGTAAACGTGCGCGAGGTCTTTCGCCTCCAGATCCCATGGCGGCAATCCAGCAAGGAGGCTCGCCGCCTCGCGGGAGACCGTGCGGTATCCCCGGACAAGCCGGATGGCCATGACCCTTTGGGACGCGTTCAGCTTTTGGGCTGCACGCTTCCTCAGGTCCAGTGCCCACACTGGGGCCCCATAAAGGGCCATGGATCGCACGATCCCCGCATAGAGCCTCCGGCAGGAGGCGTTTGGACCCCCCAGATTGGGCAGAAGCCGCTTGAAGGCAGCCCCGGCCCGCCCCAGTCTGGGAGCCAAACGTCGGAAGTGCTCGACGAAGTTCCACCGGCTATCGAGAACGAGTCCCAGATACTTGATCGTCGACCCGACGCCGATGTGAACCCCTCCTACCGTGATTTGGGATCCCGGTGGTGGCCTGCTCCGAGGACCATGAAAGCACATGGCCTCGGACTTGTGCAAGGCCACCTCGAGACCCAATTGCCGGATCCTATCCACGACTATCGCAACCCCGCGTGTCATTAGTTCGGCCGCCGCCTGGTACGACCCCCCCTGAGCCAGGACGAGCGTGTCGTCAGCGTAGCATACTACGCTGACGCCGCTAGGGAGGCCGGCGCGCAGCACCCAGTCGTAGCCGATGTCCCACAGGTACGGCCCCACAACCGCTCCCTGTGGAACACCGCACGACATCTCTCGCCGAATCCACTCTCCCTCGTGACCGGGGTAGATGACGGCCCTATCCGTCAGATAGGCCTCGACCGCGCGACGGAGGTAGGTCGGCATCCGGTGATACCGGAGTGCCTCCCTAATGCAACTCCAGGGCATGGTGTTGAAGGCGTTGGCGATGTCAAGAGACACCGCCAAGACGACCTTGCCCCGGGATACCGCTTCCCCCGTCGTGAGAGCTCTCACGCGCATGATGGCATCCACCGTTGAGCGCCCCGTGCGGAAACCGAACTGGTTCTCCGCCAGATCCGGCCCCACCCTCACCAAGTGCGCGACGAGGCGGTTTGCAATGACTCTTTCAAAGAGCTTGCCCACCTCGTCGAGCAGCACGATGGGCCGGTATGCGGACGGAGAGTCCGCAGGGCGCTCCGGCTTCTTAATGAGGACCAGTTTCCCCGTCTTCCAACGAAGTGGAAACTGGCCCCTCTCCAAACATGCGCTGAAGAGCCCCCTCAGTCGAGGCCCGAGAGCCTCCAAGGCCAGGACCCAGGCTTTTCCAGGCAAGCCGTCGGGTCCTGGGGCGGTATTCTTGGCCCTCAGCCGGTTAACCGCCACTCTCAGGTCTACCTCGGTCACTTCCGGGACATCGTCGTCGTCGTCGCCGTCGTCGCTGTGGTCCGCAACAGGCACCGCAGGTGGCGGAGCCATGGGCGGGGGAGTGTGCTCGCCTCGCGAAGGGAACAGAGCGCTCACCACGTCCTCAACGAGCTGGGGCCGGAGACTCTGCGTCAACGGGGGTGCCCAGGTGCGGAGTTTATCCCGCACCATTTTGTAAGGGCGTCCCCATGGGTCCCCGTTCAGAGACTCCAGCATCTCCTTACGGGCCAGATCTTTGGCCCGCAGGATCCCCGCTCGGAGGGCGGTCTTCGCCGCTCTGTATTCCTCGTATAGCTCCGCCTCCCTGGCCTGCGCATCCGGAGGGCGGATGCGAAGCCTGCGTTGCCTGTTGTACTGGCGCCGTGCAGCAACGCACGCCTCGCGTAGCGCTGCCAGCTCTCGCGACCACCAGTACACCTGGCGGCGGGCGCTTCCTGGCCGGACCCGGGGCATTGCCACGTCACATATCTCGGACATGGCCTCCCGGAACCACTCCGCCTCGTCGTTGATGTCGGCAGGCCTGTCTGGTGGTGACACCCAGGCCTGCACTATCGAGGCTTCCAGGAGAAGCTCCCGGTCCAGCTGCTTCAGCGCCCACCGCGGACCACCCGGGGCCTGTCGGACCGACGCGGTCGAGGTCTGGGCGGAGACGTCAAACCGGATATACCGGTGGTCGGAATGGGTCTCCACCTCCTCTAAGACGCGCCAGTCAACGACACGCTGTAACAGAGCAGGGCTGGCGAACGAGATGTCCACCACTGACTCGCCCTGCATCCGCACACACGTGGGGACAGTACCCCGGTTTAGGACGACCAGGCCTGTCTCCAGAGCCCAGTCCTCCACCATCCTACCCCTCGTGTCCGTATAACGGGAACCCCAAGCCAAATGTTTGGCGTTGAAGTCCCCGAGAACGAGCACGGGGAGGGAACGATACCCGGCGACGACGTCAACCAACTCCGTGAGGGAGATGTGGAATTCGGCGAGGGTTCGGCTCGGGGAGAAGTAGACACCCACCACGACAATCTCCCCGAACCGTGCTGCTACGCAACCCCGTCCTCTCTTGACACTCTCGAGGGACGGGGTGCCGGCGGCGGCCGACGAAATTAGGGTCACTGAGCCGTCCAGGTCCTCCACCCAGTTCTCCCTGGGCGGGACAAAATACGGCTCAGCGACGACGGCGATATTTATCGACCACTGCGCCATGCTCTGGAGCAACAGGTCCTGAGCAGCGGCGCAGTGGTTGATGTTCGCCTGGAGGAGGCGTAATGGAGCCGTTATTGACATTCCATTACTGCCTCCTCCCGAGCCCCCTGTGAAGACTCGGCTGCGGCCGTCGCGGCTGTCGTAGTGGCAGCGGCGACGGCGGCGGCACCGGCGACGGTGGCGGCAGACGCGGCGACGGTGGCGGCGGCTGCTGCAGCGGAGACGGCGACGGCGGAGGGCTTTCTCCTACCACCGGCGTTGGCGGGTGGGGCGCAGGCCTTGCCCCCAGCCCAGTGGTCGGCCGGCTTGCCAGCTGCCGCACATGCTACGCAGTGCGGCGCGGCGCTACACGAGCCGGCCATGTGACCGGGCTGACCACAGCGGAAGCAGAGCCCGCTGCGGTCCACCTCTGAGGTGCACATAGCTCCCGCGTGGTTGCCCACATGGCAGCGGAAGCACCTCAGAGGTCTGGGTTCTAGCAGTTTTACCTGCGCAGACACCCAGCCAACGAGTAGCCTTCGGCCCTCCGTGATCTTCTTGGCCGCCGTCACGGGGCAGCTCACCACAGTGGTTCGCGTTCCCGTGTGGTCAGGACGTATGGTGCCCGCCTTTACTTGCTCGGCAGAGCACCCCCCCGTCCTGACGACGGCGGCCACCACCTCCTCCGCCGTGACGGAGTCGTCCAGGCCCAATATGCGCATGTCGATACACTTACTGGGCCTGGACACTCGGACTTCGTCCGCGCTCAAGGACGCCCTCAACCTTTCGGCTAGGGCGTCCGCGGTCGGACCGCTGGATGCTCCGGGGATCTCCAGCATCCTGGCCCCGGTCATAGTGACCTTGAGCCGGAGGCCCCCGACGATGCCGAGCTCACCAAGGCTCACCGCCTCCTTGGCCTTGGTGAGCACGTCCCCGTATGTAACGCCCCTCTTGACCGCTTCCGGCTGCAGTGTAATCACTACAGCCGCGGTCTTCGGGGCGCTGAGCTTCGCAGCGATCCTCCTGGCCTTTTGCCGCCGCTTCCTCTCGCGCTTTTTGGCTGCCCTGGCTGCCTTTCCGGCCTTCCTCTTCTCCCCGGCCACTTGCCAACCGGCTTCCTCTTCAGCCGCAGGAGATTTGGAAGACGGGGGCTTTGAAGGCGGTTGCACTGCCGGCGCTGGAGCCTTCGCCGCCCGTGCAGCCGCCCCACCTTTCTTCTTGGCCGGTGCCGATTTCGCCGGTGCCTTTGCAGGAGCTGGCTCAGCTCCTGGGTTGGCCCGGCCGGTCGGCACCGGTGTGGCAGCCACGGCAGCCGCATAAGAAGCCGCCTTCTGGCCTGCCGCCTTCTTACTCGCCGCTAGCGGGGGGCGAAGCACGATGCCCTCCAGGACGGAGAACCGTTCCCGGAAGGCGGCCATCTCCTGCCGCACGAGGTCCAGCACCTGGTTCTCGAGCGGCACGGAATGGCCATCGTCCTTGCGCCCCCCTTGAGGCACCTCTTTGGAGCTGGAGCTGGAGTTGGAGCTGGAGCTGGCTCCCCGGAGCCCGGCTAAGTCTGCCCGGAGCCTCTCATTCTCCTTTTGGAGAAGCTCCAGTGTGGTCGCCAAGCGGGCGACCTCCGCCCGCAGCCCAGACATTTCGTCCGTGGGCGCGGGCGGAGACCCGCGATGGAAGAAGGCTTCCTCCGCTGCCGCCAGGATGGAGGCCGCGGCCGCGCTGCAGGCCTTGTTCCTGCTTGGCAGGATGCGCTTCTTGGCCACATCGCGGAGCGCAGCCTCTACCACTTCGGCAAACCCAGCCGTCACTCCGGGGCGCCCGTCCTCCTTGGCCAGTCCCTCAGCCCGCTCTTCGTCTTCTAGGGAGGCGGGCCTTCTCCCCTTGGTGCCCTCCCGGCCCCTACCCCGCCTGCTGGTGGGGATTTTTCTGGCTGAGGCCAGCTCCTCATTCGAGGACGACCTCTGGTCGTCCTCCTCTCTGGGCCGCTTACGGAAGAACTCATTGTTCTCCGTAGCAGCCCTCACTCCCTCGCGTCTAGAGCTCGCCGAGCTGGCGTCTGATGCGGAGTCGGAATCCGACCCCGCTTCTCCTCGCCGCTCAGGCGAGCCCTTCCTCCAAAATTTGGAAGGAACGTCCGCGGTACGCCCGCCCGACACCTTGTCAGGCGAGTTAAAACAAAAACCGATCATCTCCTCAAAGGAGGGTTGTGCGGATCGGGGGCCTCCTCGGCCCTTGTTGCCAATGGCAAGTGGTGGACAAAAGTCAACGTTGCCCCCCCCAGAATACGTGGGGCATGACGCAAGCGTGGCGGATTCTCTTTCTGCTGTGCAGTCCGTACCGCCCTGGGGTAAATCTATTTTGTTGATCTTGTCCATTTTATTCCTTTTTGAGGGTGCGGTCCCTATCTCCCCATCTCTCTTAATGCCTGCTCGCTGCCCTCACAGTCACGTCTGATGATCAGACGCGTACCAGAGAGCAGCGAGCAAGCCAATGAGACGCACACCGTCCGAGGACCCGAACACTGCTCAAGTCTCCGAACGGTGTGCCCCTCTTGTGTCTCTCTTGGTCTGGTCTCTCACTTGGGACCTTCCGGCATGAGTGGCTCTACCGGCAAAGCCCCCAAGATCATTGAGACACGCAAGCCCCACCACGACGACAACGTGGAGACACGGTTGGTGGGGTCAAAATCCACCTTAGCGAGAACATTCAAAACGAAAATCGTAATTTCTTGGGCGTCTGGACTGCGTTTTTGAAGCGGTTTTCTGTTCCAGAAAACTTTAATAGGCGTCCCCTAACTTATTGACGCAATATTTTTGACAAATCTGCAAGGGTGGTTTTAATTTTGGCACCAACCCCTTTTTTACTAAATTCAACATACTAACCTGGTTCTAACTACGGAACCCTTCATTCGATTTTCATTCTGTTTGCGGAATCGTGTTTTCGCCATACTAACCTTGGGTTCCCGGCGCTGTGCGCGAACTGACACCCTTCCCGGTCGCTGAAAACACGTTTTTTGCCCGAAAAAAGTGGTTTTTTGACCACCCTCAAAAATTTTCTTCATCCCTTATTCCTGAAAACGTCCCAGTTACCTGGCCCGCGCCGAGACGCTTCTCCTGACACCTCGCACGCGCGTCTAGCTCCAGGGAATCTGCAAAAAATTCAAAATTAATTAATTTCCATACATAGGTACTTACCTCAAAATCCACCTTAGCGAGAACATTCAAAACGAAAATCGTAATTTCTTGGGCGTCTGGACTGCGTTTTTGAAGCGGTTTTCTGTTCCAGAAAACTTTAATAGGCGTCCCCTAACTTATTGACGCAATATTTTTGACAAATCTGCAAGGGTGGTTTTAATTTTGGCACCAACCCCTTTTTTACTAAATTCAACATACTAACCTGGTTCTAACTACGGAACCCTTCATTCGATTTTCATTCTGTTTGCGGAATCGTGTTTTCGCCATACTAACCTTGGGTTCCCGGCGCTGTGCGCGAACTGACACCCTTCCCGGTCGCTGAAAACACGTTTTTTGCCCGAAAAAAGTGGTTTTTTGACCACCCTCAAAAATTTTCTTCATCCCTTATTCCTGAAAACGTCCCAGTTACCTGGCCCGCGCCGAGACGCTTCTCCTGACACCTCGCACGCGCGTCTAGCTCCAGGGAATCTGCAAAAAATTCAAAATTAATTAATTTCCATACATAGGTACTTACCTCAAAATCCACCTTAGCGAGAACATTCAAAACGAAAATCGTAATTTCTTGGGCGTCTGGACTGCGTTTTTGAAGCGGTTTTCTGTTCCAGAAAACTTTAATAGGCGTCCCCTAACTTATTGACGCAATATTTTTGACAAATCTGCAAGGGTGGTTTTAATTTTGGCACCAACCCCTTTTTTACTAAATTCAACATACTAACCTGGTTCTAACTACGGAACCCTTCATTCGATTTTCATTCTGTTTGCGGAATCGTGTTTTCGCCATACTAACCTTGGGTTCCCGGCGCTGTGCGCGAACTGACACCCTTCCCGGTCGCTGAAAACACGTTTTTTGCCCGAAAAAAGTGGTTTTTTGACCACCCTCAAAAATTTTCTTCATCCCTTATTCCTGAAAACGTCCCAGTTACCTGGCCCGCGCCGAGACGCTTCTCCTGACACCTCGCACGCGCGTCTAGCTCCAGGGAATCTGCAAAAAATTCAAAATTAATTAATTTCCATACATAGGTACTTACCTCAAAATCCACCTTAGCGAGAACATTCAAAACGAAAATCGTAATTTCTTGGGCGTCTGGACTGCGTTTTTGAAGCGGTTTTCTGTTCCAGAAAACTTTAATAGGCGTCCCCTAACTTATTGACGCAATATTTTTGACAAATCTGCAAGGGTGGTTTTAATTTTGGCACCAACCCCTTTTTTACTAAATTCAACATACTAACCTGGTTCTAACTACGGAACCCTTCATTCGATTTTCATTCTGTTTGCGGAATCGTGTTTTCGCCATACTAACCTTGGGTTCCCGGCGCTGTGCGCGAACTGACACCCTTCCCGGTCGCTGAAAACACGTTTTTTGCCCGAAAAAAGTGGTTTTTTGACCACCCTCAAAAATTTTCTTCATCCCTTATTCCTGAAAACGTCCCAGTTACCTGGCCCGCGCCGAGACGCTTCTCCTGACACCTCGCACGCGCGTCTAGCTCCAGGGAATCTGCAAAAAATTCAAAATTAATTAATTTCCATACATAGGTACTTACCTCAAAATCCACCTTAGCGAGAACATTCAAAACGAAAATCGTAATTTCTTGGGCGTCTGGACTGCGTTTTTGAAGCGGTTTTCTGTTCCAGAAAACTTTAATAGGCGTCCCCTAACTTATTGACGCAATATTTTTGACAAATCTGCAAGGGTGGTTTTAATTTTGGCACCAACCCCTTTTTTACTAAATTCAACATACTAACCTGGTTCTAACTACGGAACCCTTCATTCGATTTTCATTCTGTTTGCGGAATCGTGTTTTCGCCATACTAACCTTGGGTTCCCGGCGCTGTGCGCGAACTGACACCCTTCCCGGTCGCTGAAAACACGTTTTTTGCCCGAAAAAAGTGGTTTTTTGACCACCCTCAAAAATTTTCTTCATCCCTTATTCCTGAAAACGTCCCAGTTACCTGGCCCGCGCCGAGACGCTTCTCCTGACACCTCGCACGCGCGTCTAGCTCCAGGGAATCTGCAAAAAATTCAAAATTAATTAATTTCCATACATAGGTACTTACCTCAAAATCCACCTTAGCGAGAACATTCAAAACGAAAATCGTAATTTCTTGGGCGTCTGGACTGCGTTTTTGAAGCGGTTTTCTGTTCCAGAAAACTTTAATAGGCGTCCCCTAACTTATTGACGCAATATTTTTGACAAATCTGCAAGGGTGGTTTTAATTTTGGCACCAACCCCTTTTTTACTAAATTCAACATACTAACCTGGTTCTAACTACGGAACCCTTCATTCGATTTTCATTCTGTTTGCGGAATCGTGTTTTCGCCATACTAACCTTGGGTTCCCGGCGCTGTGCGCGAACTGACACCCTTCCCGGTCGCTGAAAACACGTTTTTTGCCCGAAAAAAGTGGTTTTTTGACCACCCTCAAAAATTTTCTTCATCCCTTATTCCTGAAAACGTCCCAGTTACCTGGCCCGCGCCGAGACGCTTCTCCTGACACCTCGCACGCGCGTCTAGCTCCAGGGAATCTGCAAAAAATTCAAAATTAATTAATTTCCATACATAGGTACTTACCTCAAAATCCACCTTAGCGAGAACATTCAAAACGAAAATCGTAATTTCTTGGGCGTCTGGACTGCGTTTTTGAAGCGGTTTTCTGTTCCAGAAAACTTTAATAGGCGTCCCCTAACTTATTGACGCAATATTTTTGACAAATCTGCAAGGGTGGTTTTAATTTTGGCACCAACCCCTTTTTTACTAAATTCAACATACTAACCTGGTTCTAACTACGGAACCCTTCATTCGATTTTCATTCTGTTTGCGGAATCGTGTTTTCGCCATACTAACCTTGGGTTCCCGGCGCTGTGCGCGAACTGACACCCTTCCCGGTCGCTGAAAACACGTTTTTTGCCCGAAAAAAGTGGTTTTTTGACCACCCTCAAAAATTTTCTTCATCCCTTATTCCTGAAAACGTCCCAGTTACCTGGCCCGCGCCGAGACGCTTCTCCTGACACCTCGCACGCGCGTCTAGCTCCAGGGAATCTGCAAAAAATTCAAAATTAATTAATTTCCATACATAGGTACTTACCTCAAAATCCACCTTAGCGAGAACATTCAAAACGAAAATCGTAATTTCTTGGGCGTCTGGACTGCGTTTTTGAAGCGGTTTTCTGTTCCAGAAAACTTTAATAGGCGTCCCCTAACTTATTGACGCAATATTTTTGACAAATCTGCAAGGGTGGTTTTAATTTTGGCACCAACCCCTTTTTTACTAAATTCAACATACTAACCTGGTTCTAACTACGGAACCCTTCATTCGATTTTCATTCTGTTTGCGGAATCGTGTTTTCGCCATACTAACCTTGGGTTCCCGGCGCTGTGCGCGAACTGACACCCTTCCCGGTCGCTGAAAACACGTTTTTTGCCCGAAAAAAGTGGTTTTTTGACCACCCTCAAAAATTTTCTTCATCCCTTATTCCTGAAAACGTCCCAGTTACCTGGCCCGCGCCGAGACGCTTCTCCTGACACCTCGCACGCGCGTCTAGCTCCAGGGAATCTGCAAAAAATTCAAAATTAATTAATTTCCATACATAGGTACTTACCTCAAAATCCACCTTAGCGAGAACATTCAAAACGAAAATCGTAATTTCTTGGGCGTCTGGACTGCGTTTTTGAAGCGGTTTTCTGTTCCAGAAAACTTTAATAGGCGTCCCCTAACTTATTGACGCAATATTTTTGACAAATCTGCAAGGGTGGTTTTAATTTTGGCACCAACCCCTTTTTTACTAAATTCAACATACTAACCTGGTTCTAACTACGGAACCCTTCATTCGATTTTCATTCTGTTTGCGGAATCGTGTTTTCGCCATACTAACCTTGGGTTCCCGGCGCTGTGCGCGAACTGACACCCTTCCCGGTCGCTGAAAACACGTTTTTTGCCCGAAAAAAGTGGTTTTTTGACCACCCTCAAAAATTTTCTTCATCCCTTATTCCTGAAAACGTCCCAGTTACCTGGCCCGCGCCGAGACGCTTCTCCTGACACCTCGCACGCGCGTCTAGCTCCAGGGAATCTGCAAAAAATTCAAAATTAATTAATTTCCATACATAGGTACTTACCTCAAAATCCACCTTAGCGAGAACATTCAAAACGAAAATCGTAATTTCTTGGGCGTCTGGACTGCGTTTTTGAAGCGGTTTTCTGTTCCAGAAAACTTTAATAGGCGTCCCCTAACTTATTGACGCAATATTTTTGACAAATCTGCAAGGGTGGTTTTAATTTTGGCACCAACCCCTTTTTTACTAAATTCAACATACTAACCTGGTTCTAACTACGGAACCCTTCATTCGATTTTCATTCTGTTTGCGGAATCGTGTTTTCGCCATACTAACCTTGGGTTCCCGGCGCTGTGCGCGAACTGACACCCTTCCCGGTCGCTGAAAACACGTTTTTTGCCCGAAAAAAGTGGTTTTTTGACCACCCTCAAAAATTTTCTTCATCCCTTATTCCTGAAAACGTCCCAGTTACCTGGCCCGCGCCGAGACGCTTCTCCTGACACCTCGCACGCGCGTCTAGCTCCAGGGAATCTGCAAAAAATTCAAAATTAATTAATTTCCATACATAGGTACTTACCTCAAAATCCACCTTAGCGAGAACATTCAAAACGAAAATCGTAATTTCTTGGGCGTCTGGACTGCGTTTTTGAAGCGGTTTTCTGTTCCAGAAAACTTTAATAGGCGTCCCCTAACTTATTGACGCAATATTTTTGACAAATCTGCAAGGGTGGTTTTAATTTTGGCACCAACCCCTTTTTTACTAAATTCAACATACTAACCTGGTTCTAACTACGGAACCCTTCATTCGATTTTCATTCTGTTTGCGGAATCGTGTTTTCGCCATACTAACCTTGGGTTCCCGGCGCTGTGCGCGAACTGACACCCTTCCCGGTCGCTGAAAACACGTTTTTTGCCCGAAAAAAGTGGTTTTTTGACCACCCTCAAAAATTTTCTTCATCCCTTATTCCTGAAAACGTCCCAGTTACCTGGCCCGCGCCGAGACGCTTCTCCTGACACCTCGCACGCGCGTCTAGCTCCAGGGAATCTGCAAAAAATTCAAAATTAATTAATTTCCATACATAGGTACTTACCTCAAAATCCACCTTAGCGAGAACATTCAAAACGAAAATCGTAATTTCTTGGGCGTCTGGACTGCGTTTTTGAAGCGGTTTTCTGTTCCAGAAAACTTTAATAGGCGTCCCCTAACTTATTGACGCAATATTTTTGACAAATCTGCAAGGGTGGTTTTAATTTTGGCACCAACCCCTTTTTTACTAAATTCAACATACTAACCTGGTTCTAACTACGGAACCCTTCATTCGATTTTCATTCTGTTTGCGGAATCGTGTTTTCGCCATACTAACCTTGGGTTCCCGGCGCTGTGCGCGAACTGACACCCTTCCCGGTCGCTGAAAACACGTTTTTTGCCCGAAAAAAGTGGTTTTTTGACCACCCTCAAAAATTTTCTTCATCCCTTATTCCTGAAAACGTCCCAGTTACCTGGCCCGCGCCGAGACGCTTCTCCTGACACCTCGCACGCGCGTCTAGCTCCAGGGAATCTGCAAAAAATTCAAAATTAATTAATTTCCATACATAGGTACTTACCTCAAAATCCACCTTAGCGAGAACATTCAAAACGAAAATCGTAATTTCTTGGGCGTCTGGACTGCGTTTTTGAAGCGGTTTTCTGTTCCAGAAAACTTTAATAGGCGTCCCCTAACTTATTGACGCAATATTTTTGACAAATCTGCAAGGGTGGTTTTAATTTTGGCACCAACCCCTTTTTTACTAAATTCAACATACTAACCTGGTTCTAACTACGGAACCCTTCATTCGATTTTCATTCTGTTTGCGGAATCGTGTTTTCGCCATACTAACCTTGGGTTCCCGGCGCTGTGCGCGAACTGACACCCTTCCCGGTCGCTGAAAACACGTTTTTTGCCCGAAAAAAGTGGTTTTTTGACCACCCTCAAAAATTTTCTTCATCCCTTATTCCTGAAAACGTCCCAGTTACCTGGCCCGCGCCGAGACGCTTCTCCTGACACCTCGCACGCGCGTCTAGCTCCAGGGAATCTGCAAAAAATTCAAAATTAATTAATTTCCATACATAGGTACTTACCTCAAAATCCACCTTAGCGAGAACATTCAAAACGAAAATCGTAATTTCTTGGGCGTCTGGACTGCGTTTTTGAAGCGGTTTTCTGTTCCAGAAAACTTTAATAGGCGTCCCCTAACTTATTGACGCAATATTTTTGACAAATCTGCAAGGGTGGTTTTAATTTTGGCACCAACCCCTTTTTTACTAAATTCAACATACTAACCTGGTTCTAACTACGGAACCCTTCATTCGATTTTCATTCTGTTTGCGGAATCGTGTTTTCGCCATACTAACCTTGGGTTCCCGGCGCTGTGCGCGAACTGACACCCTTCCCGGTCGCTGAAAACACGTTTTTTGCCCGAAAAAAGTGGTTTTTTGACCACCCTCAAAAATTTTCTTCATCCCTTATTCCTGAAAACGTCCCAGTTACCTGGCCCGCGCCGAGACGCTTCTCCTGACACCTCGCACGCGCGTCTAGCTCCAGGGAATCTGCAAAAAATTCAAAATTAATTAATTTCCATACATAGGTACTTACCTCAAAATCCACCTTAGCGAGAACATTCAAAACGAAAATCGTAATTTCTTGGGCGTCTGGACTGCGTTTTTGAAGCGGTTTTCTGTTCCAGAAAACTTTAATAGGCGTCCCCTAACTTATTGACGCAATATTTTTGACAAATCTGCAAGGGTGGTTTTAATTTTGGCACCAACCCCTTTTTTACTAAATTCAACATACTAACCTGGTTCTAACTACGGAACCCTTCATT
Source organism: Melanchra persicariae (assembly GCA_947386135.1). Lineage (NCBI taxonomy): Eukaryota > Metazoa > Arthropoda > Insecta > Lepidoptera > Noctuidae > Melanchra > Melanchra persicariae. The sequence goes on from CANDNS010000012.1 coordinate 56,214, forward strand.
CGATTTTCATTCTGTTTGCGGAATCGTGTTTTCGCCATACTAACCTTGGGTTCCCGGCGCTGTGCGCGAACTGACACCCTTCCCGGTCGCTGAAAACACGTTTTTTGCCCGAAAAAAGTGGTTTTTTGACCACCCTCAAAAATTTTCTTCATCCCTTATTCCTGAAAACGTCCCAGTTACCTGGCCCGCGCCGAGACGCTTCTCCTGACACCTCGCACGCGCGTCTAGCTCCAGGGAATCTGCAAAAAATTCAAAATTAATTAATTTCCATACATAGGTACTTACCTCAAAATCCACCTTAGCGAGAACATTCAAAACGAAAATCGTAATTTCTTGGGCGTCTGGACTGCGTTTTTGAAGCGGTTTTCTGTTCCAGAAAACTTTAATAGGCGTCCCCTAACTTATTGACGCAATATTTTTGACAAATCTGCAAGGGTGGTTTTAATTTTGGCACCAACCCCTTTTTTACTAAATTCAACATACTAACCTGGTTCTAACTACGGAACCCTTCATTCGATTTTCATTCTGTTTGCGGAATCGTGTTTTCGCCATACTAACCTTGGGTTCCCGGCGCTGTGCGCGAACTGACACCCTTCCCGGTCGCTGAAAACACGTTTTTTGCCCGAAAAAAGTGGTTTTTTGACCACCCTCAAAAATTTTCTTCATCCCTTATTCCTGAAAACGTCCCAGTTACCTGGCCCGCGCCGAGACGCTTCTCCTGACACCTCGCACGCGCGTCTAGCTCCAGGGAATCTGCAAAAAATTCAAAATTAATTAATTTCCATACATAGGTACTTACCTCAAAATCCACCTTAGCGAGAACATTCAAAACGAAAATCGTAATTTCTTGGGCGTCTGGACTGCGTTTTTGAAGCGGTTTTCTGTTCCAGAAAACTTTAATAGGCGTCCCCTAACTTATTGACGCAATATTTTTGACAAATCTGCAAGGGTGGTTTTAATTTTGGCACCAACCCCTTTTTTACTAAATTCAACATACTAACCTGGTTCTAACTACGGAACCCTTCATTCGATTTTCATTCTGTTTGCGGAATCGTGTTTTCGCCATACTAACCTTGGGTTCCCGGCGCTGTGCGCGAACTGACACCCTTCCCGGTCGCTGAAAACACGTTTTTTGCCCGAAAAAAGTGGTTTTTTGACCACCCTCAAAAATTTTCTTCATCCCTTATTCCTGAAAACGTCCCAGTTACCTGGCCCGCGCCGAGACGCTTCTCCTGACACCTCGCACGCGCGTCTAGCTCCAGGGAATCTGCAAAAAATTCAAAATTAATTAATTTCCATACATAGGTACTTACCTCAAAATCCACCTTAGCGAGAACATTCAAAACGAAAATCGTAATTTCTTGGGCGTCTGGACTGCGTTTTTGAAGCGGTTTTCTGTTCCAGAAAACTTTAATAGGCGTCCCCTAACTTATTGACGCAATATTTTTGACAAATCTGCAAGGGTGGTTTTAATTTTGGCACCAACCCCTTTTTTACTAAATTCAACATACTAACCTGGTTCTAACTACGGAACCCTTCATTCGATTTTCATTCTGTTTGCGGAATCGTGTTTTCGCCATACTAACCTTGGGTTCCCGGCGCTGTGCGCGAACTGACACCCTTCCCGGTCGCTGAAAACACGTTTTTTGCCCGAAAAAAGTGGTTTTTTGACCACCCTCAAAAATTTTCTTCATCCCTTATTCCTGAAAACGTCCCAGTTACCTGGCCCGCGCCGAGACGCTTCTCCTGACACCTCGCACGCGCGTCTAGCTCCAGGGAATCTGCAAAAAATTCAAAATTAATTAATTTCCATACATAGGTACTTACCTCAAAATCCACCTTAGCGAGAACATTCAAAACGAAAATCGTAATTTCTTGGGCGTCTGGACTGCGTTTTTGAAGCGGTTTTCTGTTCCAGAAAACTTTAATAGGCGTCCCCTAACTTATTGACGCAATATTTTTGACAAATCTGCAAGGGTGGTTTTAATTTTGGCACCAACCCCTTTTTTACTAAATTCAACATACTAACCTGGTTCTAACTACGGAACCCTTCATTCGATTTTCATTCTGTTTGCGGAATCGTGTTTTCGCCATACTAACCTTGGGTTCCCGGCGCTGTGCGCGAACTGACACCCTTCCCGGTCGCTGAAAACACGTTTTTTGCCCGAAAAAAGTGGTTTTTTGACCACCCTCAAAAATTTTCTTCATCCCTTATTCCTGAAAACGTCCCAGTTACCTGGCCCGCGCCGAGACGCTTCTCCTGACACCTCGCACGCGCGTCTAGCTCCAGGGAATCTGCAAAAAATTCAAAATTAATTAATTTCCATACATAGGTACTTACCTCAAAATCCACCTTAGCGAGAACATTCAAAACGAAAATCGTAATTTCTTGGGCGTCTGGACTGCGTTTTTGAAGCGGTTTTCTGTTCCAGAAAACTTTAATAGGCGTCCCCTAACTTATTGACGCAATATTTTTGACAAATCTGCAAGGGTGGTTTTAATTTTGGCACCAACCCCTTTTTTACTAAATTCAACATACTAACCTGGTTCTAACTACGGAACCCTTCATTCGATTTTCATTCTGTTTGCGGAATCGTGTTTTCGCCATACTAACCTTGGGTTCCCGGCGCTGTGCGCGAACTGACACCCTTCCCGGTCGCTGAAAACACGTTTTTTGCCCGAAAAAAGTGGTTTTTTGACCACCCTCAAAAATTTTCTTCATCCCTTATTCCTGAAAACGTCCCAGTTACCTGGCCCGCGCCGAGACGCTTCTCCTGACACCTCGCACGCGCGTCTAGCTCCAGGGAATCTGCAAAAAATTCAAAATTAATTAATTTCCATACATAGGTACTTACCTCAAAATCCACCTTAGCGAGAACATTCAAAACGAAAATCGTAATTTCTTGGGCGTCTGGACTGCGTTTTTGAAGCGGTTTTCTGTTCCAGAAAACTTTAATAGGCGTCCCCTAACTTATTGACGCAATATTTTTGACAAATCTGCAAGGGTGGTTTTAATTTTGGCACCAACCCCTTTTTTACTAAATTCAACATACTAACCTGGTTCTAACTACGGAACCCTTCATTCGATTTTCATTCTGTTTGCGGAATCGTGTTTTCGCCATACTAACCTTGGGTTCCCGGCGCTGTGCGCGAACTGACACCCTTCCCGGTCGCTGAAAACACGTTTTTTGCCCGAAAAAAGTGGTTTTTTGACCACCCTCAAAAATTTTCTTCATCCCTTATTCCTGAAAACGTCCCAGTTACCTGGCCCGCGCCGAGACGCTTCTCCTGACACCTCGCACGCGCGTCTAGCTCCAGGGAATCTGCAAAAAATTCAAAATTAATTAATTTCCATACATAGGTACTTACCTCAAAATCCACCTTAGCGAGAACATTCAAAACGAAAATCGTAATTTCTTGGGCGTCTGGACTGCGTTTTTGAAGCGGTTTTCTGTTCCAGAAAACTTTAATAGGCGTCCCCTAACTTATTGACGCAATATTTTTGACAAATCTGCAAGGGTGGTTTTAATTTTGGCACCAACCCCTTTTTTACTAAATTCAACATACTAACCTGGTTCTAACTACGGAACCCTTCATTCGATTTTCATTCTGTTTGCGGAATCGTGTTTTCGCCATACTAACCTTGGGTTCCCGGCGCTGTGCGCGAACTGACACCCTTCCCGGTCGCTGAAAACACGTTTTTTGCCCGAAAAAAGTGGTTTTTTGACCACCCTCAAAAATTTTCTTCATCCCTTATTCCTGAAAACGTCCCAGTTACCTGGCCCGCGCCGAGACGCTTCTCCTGACACCTCGCACGCGCGTCTAGCTCCAGGGAATCTGCAAAAAATTCAAAATTAATTAATTTCCATACATAGGTACTTACCTCAAAATCCACCTTAGCGAGAACATTCAAAACGAAAATCGTAATTTCTTGGGCGTCTGGACTGCGTTTTTGAAGCGGTTTTCTGTTCCAGAAAACTTTAATAGGCGTCCCCTAACTTATTGACGCAATATTTTTGACAAATCTGCAAGGGTGGTTTTAATTTTGGCACCAACCCCTTTTTTACTAAATTCAACATACTAACCTGGTTCTAACTACGGAACCCTTCATTCGATTTTCATTCTGTTTGCGGAATCGTGTTTTCGCCATACTAACCTTGGGTTCCCGGCGCTGTGCGCGAACTGACACCCTTCCCGGTCGCTGAAAACACGTTTTTTGCCCGAAAAAAGTGGTTTTTTGACCACCCTCAAAAATTTTCTTCATCCCTTATTCCTGAAAACGTCCCAGTTACCTGGCCCGCGCCGAGACGCTTCTCCTGACACCTCGCACGCGCGTCTAGCTCCAGGGAATCTGCAAAAAATTCAAAATTAATTAATTTCCATACATAGGTACTTACCTCAAAATCCACCTTAGCGAGAACATTCAAAACGAAAATCGTAATTTCTTGGGCGTCTGGACTGCGTTTTTGAAGCGGTTTTCTGTTCCAGAAAACTTTAATAGGCGTCCCCTAACTTATTGACGCAATATTTTTGACAAATCTGCAAGGGTGGTTTTAATTTTGGCACCAACCCCTTTTTTACTAAATTCAACATACTAACCTGGTTCTAACTACGGAACCCTTCATTCGATTTTCATTCTGTTTGCGGAATCGTGTTTTCGCCATACTAACCTTGGGTTCCCGGCGCTGTGCGCGAACTGACACCCTTCCCGGTCGCTGAAAACACGTTTTTTGCCCGAAAAAAGTGGTTTTTTGACCACCCTCAAAAATTTTCTTCATCCCTTATTCCTGAAAACGTCCCAGTTACCTGGCCCGCGCCGAGACGCTTCTCCTGACACCTCGCACGCGCGTCTAGCTCCAGGGAATCTGCAAAAAATTCAAAATTAATTAATTTCCATACATAGGTACTTACCTCAAAATCCACCTTAGCGAGAACATTCAAAACGAAAATCGTAATTTCTTGGGCGTCTGGACTGCGTTTTTGAAGCGGTTTTCTGTTCCAGAAAACTTTAATAGGCGTCCCCTAACTTATTGACGCAATATTTTTGACAAATCTGCAAGGGTGGTTTTAATTTTGGCACCAACCCCTTTTTTACTAAATTCAACATACTAACCTGGTTCTAACTACGGAACCCTTCATTCGATTTTCATTCTGTTTGCGGAATCGTGTTTTCGCCATACTAACCTTGGGTTCCCGGCGCTGTGCGCGAACTGACACCCTTCCCGGTCGCTGAAAACACGTTTTTTGCCCGAAAAAAGTGGTTTTTTGACCACCCTCAAAAATTTTCTTCATCCCTTATTCCTGAAAACGTCCCAGTTACCTGGCCCGCGCCGAGACGCTTCTCCTGACACCTCGCACGCGCGTCTAGCTCCAGGGAATCTGCAAAAAATTCAAAATTAATTAATTTCCATACATAGGTACTTACCTCAAAATCCACCTTAGCGAGAACATTCAAAACGAAAATCGTAATTTCTTGGGCGTCTGGACTGCGTTTTTGAAGCGGTTTTCTGTTCCAGAAAACTTTAATAGGCGTCCCCTAACTTATTGACGCAATATTTTTGACAAATCTGCAAGGGTGGTTTTAATTTTGGCACCAACCCCTTTTTTACTAAATTCAACATACTAACCTGGTTCTAACTACGGAACCCTTCATTCGATTTTCATTCTGTTTGCGGAATCGTGTTTTCGCCATACTAACCTTGGGTTCCCGGCGCTGTGCGCGAACTGACACCCTTCCCGGTCGCTGAAAACACGTTTTTTGCCCGAAAAAAGTGGTTTTTTGACCACCCTCAAAAATTTTCTTCATCCCTTATTCCTGAAAACGTCCCAGTTACCTGGCCCGCGCCGAGACGCTTCTCCTGACACCTCGCACGCGCGTCTAGCTCCAGGGAATCTGCAAAAAATTCAAAATTAATTAATTTCCATACATAGGTACTTACCTCAAAATCCACCTTAGCGAGAACATTCAAAACGAAAATCGTAATTTCTTGGCGTCTGGACTGCGTTTTTGAAGCGGTTTTCTGTTCCAGAAAACTTTAATAGGCGTCCCCTAACTTATTGACGCAATATTTTTGACAAATCTGCAAGGGTGGTTTTAATTTTGGCACCAACCCCTTTTTTACTAAATTCAACATACTAACCTGGTTCTAACTACGGAACCCTTCATTCGATTTTCATTCTGTTTGCGGAATCGTGTTTCGCCATACTAACCTTGGGTTCCCGGCGCTGTGCGCGAACTGACACCCTTCCCGGTCGCTGAAAACACGTTTTTTGCCCGAAAAAAGTGGTTTTTTGACCACCCTCAAAAATTTTCTTCATCCCTTATTCCTGAAAACGTCCCAGTTACCTGGCCCGCGCCGAGACGCTTCTCCTGACACCTCGCACGCGCGTCTAGCTCCAGGGAATCTGCAAAAAATTCAAAATTAATTAATTTCCATACATAGGTACTTACCTCAAAATCCACCTTAGCGAGAACATTCAAAACGAAAATCGTAATTTCTTGGGCGTCTGGACTGCGTTTTTGAAGCGGTTTTCTGTTCCAGAAAACTTTAATAGGCGTCCCCTAACTTATTGACGCAATATTTTTGACAAATCTGCAAGGGTGGTTTTAATTTTGGCACCAACCCCTTTTTTACTAAATTCAACATACTAACCTGGTTCTAACTACGGAACCCTTCATTCGATTTTCATTCTGTTTGCGGAATCGTGTTTTCGCCATACTAACCTTGGGTTCCCGGCGCTGTGCGCGAACTGACACCCTTCCGGTCGCTGAAAACACGTTTTTTGCCCGAAAAAAGTGGTTTTTTGACCACCCTCAAAAATTTTCTTCATCCCTTATTCCTGAAAACGTCCCAGTTACCTGGCCCGCGCCGAGACGCTTCTCCTGACACCTCGCACGCGCGTCTAGCTCCAGGGAATCTGCAAAAAATTCAAAATTAATTAATTTCCATACATAGGTACTTACCTCAAAATCCACCTTAGCGAGAACATTCAAACGAAAATCGTAATTTCTTGGGCGTCTGGACTGCGTTTTTGAAGCGGTTTTCTGTTCAGAAAACTTTAATAGGCGTCCCCTAACTTATTGACGCAATATTTTTGACAAATCTGCAAGGGTGGTTTTAATTTTGGCACCAACCCTTTTTTACTAAATTCAACATACTAACCTGGTTCTAACTACGGAACCCTTCATTCGATTTTCATTCTGTTTGCGGAATCGTGTTTTCGCCATACTAACCTTGGGTTCCCGGCGCTGTGCGCGAACTGACACCCTTCCCGGTCGCTGAAAACACGTTTTTTGCCCGAAAAAAGTGGTTTTTTGACCACCCTCAAAAATTTTCTTCATCCCTTATTCCTGAAAACGTCCCAGTTACCTGGCCCGCGCCGAGACGCTTCTCCTGACACCTCGCACGCGCGTCTAGCTCCAGGGAATCTGCAAAAAATTCAAATTAATTAATTTCCATACATAGGTACTTACCTCAAAATCCACCTTAGCGAGAACATTCAAACGAAAATCGTAATTTCTTGGGCGTCTGGACTGCGTTTTTGAAGCGGTTTCTGTTCCAGAAAACTTTAATAGGCGTCCCCTAACTTATTGACGCAATATTTTTGACAAATCTGCAAGGGTGGTTTTAATTTTGGCACCAACCCCTTTTTACTAAATTCAACATACTAACCTGGTTCTAACTAGCGGAACCCTTCATTCGATTTTCATTCTGTTTGCGGAATCGTGTTTTCGCCATACTAACCTTGGGTTCCCGGCGCTGTGCGCGAACTGACACCCTTCCCGGTCGCTGAAAACACGTTTTTTGCCCGAAAAAAGTGGTTTTTTGACCACCCTCAAAATTTTCTTCATCCCTTATTCCTGAAAACGTCCCAGTTACCTGGCCCGCGCCGAGACGCTTCTCCTGACACCTCGCACGCGCGTCTAGCTCCAGGGAATCTGCAAAAAATTCAAAATTAATTAATTTCCATACATAGGTACTTACCTCAAAATCCACCTTAGCGAGAACATTCAAAACGAAAATCGTAATTTCTTGGGCGTCTGGACTGCGTTTTGAAGCGGTTTTCTGTTCCAGAAAACTTAATAGGCGTCCCCTAACTTATTGACGCAATATTTTTGACAAATCTGCAAGGGTGGTTTTAATTTTGGCACCAACCCCTTTTTTACTAAATTCAACATACTAACCTGGTTCTAACTACGGAACCCTTCATTCGATTTTCATTCTGTTTGCGGAATCGTGTTTTCGCATACTAACCTTGGGTTCCCGGCGCTGTGCGCGAACTGACACCCTTCCCGGTCGCTGAAAACACGTTTTTTGCCCGAAAAAAGTGGTTTTTGACCACCCTCAAAAATTTTCTTCATCCCTTATTCCTGAAACGTCCCAGTTACCTGGCGCGCCGAGACGCTTCTCCTGACACCTCGCACGCGCGTCTAGCTCAGGAATCTGCAAAAAATTCAAAATTAATTAATTTCCATACATAGGTACTTACCTCAAAATCCACCTTAGCGAGAACATTCAAAACGAAATCG
>CANDNS010000013.1:2500-5000 GCA_947386135.1 Melanchra persicariae
CAGGGACGGAGCGCGCGTGTGACGCGACGGCGACGAAGATGAGAAATGTTGAGGTGGTGATGGCGAACAGAAAACGCGTGTGTGGTGTTGTGTTTGTGTTGAAATTTTTAAGCAAGTGTTTTGGCAGACTGTGTTTTCATTTATAGTGTTATGTATTATGTACTCGTAATATATATTATTATGGATGGATGACGGTGCGCAACCAGCAAAAACTTGTTTTATTTAATGTCTCACGAATGACATTGCGCCGCGGTTCGTTCGTTTCCTTCGATGTTTGTTGAACTGTGTGGACCGACGGATCGTATATTTGTACGTGTTCGTATAGCGGTCGTTGTATGAAATAATGTGAAACGGCGTGGCGCAACCGGCGCTCGGACGCGTAAAGTGTTCGTCACGTCCTATGAGTTTATGCTCTTTATTTTTATAATGTGAGGCGCTCTATAGATTCCGGGCGGAATCGTATATGATGTCGCGATTGTGTTAACAAACTTTACACACGTGAACTCGTCTCGTTACGAACGTTCCCTATGGGGGCTATCACTGCGTTCACGTCTTGCCGATGTGACGCCGTCGAACGCCCTTATGCACGCGCAGCGCGTCTTTACGGGTTGAGATATATTCGTTCTGACGTTCGCGCGTGCGACCCAAAAATCGTATATATACATATACAAAGAAACGCAGAGCTCGCCCGTCTGCGTTTGCGCATCTATGATCGCGAACGCTCGGGAATGAGGATTTTTCGCGATGTGCGCTCGTGTCGCCGCAGACTTTGTATGCGTGCGTGGAGCGCGTGTCCGTTGATCTCTTATAACGAAGCTCCCTGGTTGATCCTGCCAGTAGTTATATGCTTGTCTCAAAGATTAAGCCATGCATGTCTCAGTGCAAGCCGTATTAAGGCGATACCGCGAATGGCTCAATATATCAGTTTTGGTTCCTTAGATCTTACTCAGTTACTTGGATAACTGTGGTAATTCTAGAGCTAATACATGCAATCAGAACTCTGACCAGTGATGGGATGAGTGCTTTTATTAGATCAAAACCAATCGACGGAGGGCCTCGCGTCCGAAGTCGTTAATTTTGATGAATCTGGATAACTTTTGCCGATCGCATGGTCCAGTACCGGCGACGCATCTTTCAAATGTCTGCCTTATCAACTTTCGATGGTAGTTTCTGCGACTACCATGGTTGTCACGGGTAACGGGGAATCAGGGTTCGATTCCGGAGAGGGAGCCTGAGAAACGGCTACCACATCCAAGGAAGGCAGCAGGCGCGCAAATTACCCACTCCCGGCACGGGGAGGTAGTGACGAAAAATAACGATACGGGACTCTTACGAGGCCTCGTAATCGGAATGAGTACACTTTAAATATTTTAACGAGGAACAATTGGAGGGCAAGTCTGGTGCCAGCAGCCGCGGTAATTCCAGCTCCAATAGCGTATACTAAAATTGTTGCGGTTAAAAAGCTCGTAGTTGCATTTGTGCGCCGCGCTGTCGGTGCACCGCATCCGCGGTGATACTGACACGTCTGCGGAGCATATCGTCGGTGAGCCGTCGGTCAAACGTCGGTTCAATATCAAAATCCTATCGCGGTGCTCTTCAATGAGTGTCGAGGTGGGCCGACAATTTTACTTTGAACAAATTAGAGTGCTCAAAGCGGGCTCAAAATGCTGCTTGAATATTTCGTGCATGGAATAATAGAATATGATCTCGGTTCTATTTTGTTGGTTTTCAGAACTCCGAGGTAATGATTAATAGGGATAACTGGGGGCATTCGTATTGCGACGTTAGAGGTGAAATTCTTGGATCGTCGCAAGACGAACATCAGCGAAAGCATTTGCCAAAGGTGTTTTCATCAATCAAGAACGAAAGTTAGAGGTTCGAAGGCGATTAGATACCGCCCTAGTTCTAACCGTAAATATGTCATCTAGCGATCCGCCGACGTTACTACAATGGCTCGGCGGGCAGCTTCCGGGAAACCAAAGATTTTGGACTCCGGGGGGAGTATGGTTGCAAAGCTGAAACTTAAAGGAATTGACGGAAGGGCACCACCAGGAGTGGAGCCTGCGGCTTAATTTGACTCAACACGGGAAATCTCACCAGGCCCGGACACCGGAAGGATTGACAGATTAACAGCTCTTTCTTGATTCGGTGGGTGGTGGTGCATGGCCGTTCTTAGTTGGTGGAGCGATTTGTCTGGTTAATTCCGGTAACGAACGAGACTCTAGCCTGCTAAATAGGCGTCGTCATTTAGGTGTGCGTGGCTCCGTCACGCAACTCACTGGCGACGTATTAAAATTCTTCTTAGAGGGACCGGCGGCTTCGAGCCGCACGAGATTGAGCAATAACAGGTCTGTGATGCCCTTAGATGTCCTGGGCCGCACGCGCGCTACACTGAAGGAATCAGCATGTTCTCCCTGGCCTAGAGGCCCGGGCAACCCGCTGAAACTCCTTCGTGCTGGGGATTGGGGTTTGCAATTATCCCCCATAAACGAGGAATTCC
>CANDNS010000013.1:12500-15000 GCA_947386135.1 Melanchra persicariae
CGACGGAGGGCCTCGCGTCCGAAGTCGTTAATTTTGATGAATCTGGATAACTTTTGCCGATCGCATGGTCCAGTACCGGCGACGCATCTTTCAAATGTCTGCCTTATCAACTTTCGATGGTAGTTTCTGCGACTACCATGGTTGTCACGGGTAACGGGGAATCAGGGTTCGATTCCGGAGAGGGAGCCTGAGAAACGGCTACCACATCCAAGGAAGGCAGCAGGCGCGCAAATTACCCACTCCCGGCACGGGGAGGTAGTGACGAAAAATAACGATACGGGACTCTTACGAGGCCTCGTAATCGGAATGAGTACACTTTAAATATTTTAACGAGGAACAATTGGAGGGCAAGTCTGGTGCCAGCAGCCGCGGTAATTCCAGCTCCAATAGCGTATACTAAAATTGTTGCGGTTAAAAAGCTCGTAGTTGCATTTGTGCGCCGCGCTGTCGGTGCACCGCATCCGCGGTGATACTGACACGTCTGCGGAGCATATCGTCGGTGAGCCGTCGGTCAAACGTCGGTTCAATATCAAAATCCTATCGCGGTGCTCTTCAATGAGTGTCGAGGTGGGCCGACAATTTTACTTTGAACAAATTAGAGTGCTCAAAGCGGGCTCAAAATGCTGCTTGAATATTTCGTGCATGGAATAATAGAATATGATCTCGGTTCTATTTTGTTGGTTTTCAGAACTCCGAGGTAATGATTAATAGGGATAACTGGGGGCATTCGTATTGCGACGTTAGAGGTGAAATTCTTGGATCGTCGCAAGACGAACATCAGCGAAAGCATTTGCCAAAGGTGTTTTCATCAATCAAGAACGAAAGTTAGAGGTTCGAAGGCGATTAGATACCGCCCTAGTTCTAACCGTAAATATGTCATCTAGCGATCCGCCGACGTTACTACAATGGCTCGGCGGGCAGCTTCCGGGAAACCAAAGATTTTGGACTCCGGGGGGAGTATGGTTGCAAAGCTGAAACTTAAAGGAATTGACGGAAGGGCACCACCAGGAGTGGAGCCTGCGGCTTAATTTGACTCAACACGGGAAATCTCACCAGGCCCGGACACCGGAAGGATTGACAGATTAACAGCTCTTTCTTGATTCGGTGGGTGGTGGTGCATGGCCGTTCTTAGTTGGTGGAGCGATTTGTCTGGTTAATTCCGGTAACGAACGAGACTCTAGCCTGCTAAATAGGCGTCGTCATTTAGGTGTGCGTGGCTCCGTCACGCAACTCACTGGCGACGTATTAAAATTCTTCTTAGAGGGACCGGCGGCTTCGAGCCGCACGAGATTGAGCAATAACAGGTCTGTGATGCCCTTAGATGTCCTGGGCCGCACGCGCGCTACACTGAAGGAATCAGCATGTTCTCCCTGGCCTAGAGGCCCGGGCAACCCGCTGAAACTCCTTCGTGCTGGGGATTGGGGTTTGCAATTATCCCCCATAAACGAGGAATTCCTAGTAAGCGCGAGTCATAAGCTCGCGTTGATTACGTCCCTGCCCTTTGTACACACCGCCCGTCGCTACTACCGATTGAATGATTTAGTGAGGTCTTCGGACCGACACGCGGTGGCTTCACGGCCGTCGGCGTTGCTGGGAAGTTGACCAAACTTGATCATTTAGAGGAAGTAAAAGTCGTAACAAGGTTTCCGTAGGGGAACCTGCGGAAGGATCATTAACGTGTAACGCTAATAGTGTACTTGAAAAATACACGACGCGCGTGAACGTAAACAATATCCTAAAATAAGAAATTACAAACAAGAGTATAGATACGCGCGCGCGCGCTCGTACGACTCTTCGAGCGCGAGCCCACTCGAGAGAGAGATGAGGCTCGCGTGGATGATGTCGGTACTTGTGCGCTGTGCGCGTCGTACTCGCGTCGCGTCCTGACACGGTGCGTAGACTGGTAAAACAGAACCGCACCACGAGCGCCGTAGGACGCGTTCGTGAACACGATCGTCCCTCATACTGCGGTGGGATCAATTTTTTTTTCATTTATTTTTTCAAATAGAAATACCCATATATATATATATTGATTTCTATGTAACATTAGAATAATCATCCATGTGGTTAATATGTTTGATTGATTTTAAACTATTACCCTGGACGGTGGATCACTTGGCTCGCGGGTCGATGAAGAACGCAGTTAACTGCGCGTCATAGTGTGAACTGCAGGACACATTTGAACATCGACATTTCGAACGCACATTGCGGTCCGTGGAGACACATCCAGGACCACTCCTGTCTGAGGGCCGGCTGTATAAAATACAAATGCCACATTGCGTTTCTGACGCATATGACGGTTCTGCGCGTGGCGTTTGCCCTTTGACGCTTTCAAACGTTACTGGGCCCTTCGCGTTGTCCGTTCAAATATAACGATGATTGTTATTATTATACAATAAGACATTTTGTCGAACGACGCGTGTGTCGCGCTCTAGCGTGTTACGCGTACGGGCGTACAAAAGAAACGCGACGGACGTGTGAAGACACGTGCGCTCGCGAC
>CANDNS010000013.1:20000-22500 GCA_947386135.1 Melanchra persicariae
AATAATTATCACATTGCTACAGTGTCAAGGTGCGAGGCGAGTGCAACAAGGTGAGTGCGCCAATTTTTTTGTTATCCACTCCCGTCAGTCACCGGGGGAGGGGGGGGGGGGGGGGGGGTCGGGGGTCGTTGTTTGTTTGGGGGGAACGACCAATGACTGCTACTAACTAACTATACTACTACTAATACTACGCTGCTGCTGTATCAGGTAAAATTTGGTGGGGGGGGGGGGTGATCGGGGGTCGCGGGTCGGGGGTCGGGGGGGTCACAGTCGTCTATTCGGTACCTACCTGACACTAACTACCCACTGGCACTTGCCTTCAATACATTATTATACATACGACGTGTCCACATAGCGCCGATTACATCGTTTTCGAGCTACGCATAGTTGTCATGCGACGCTGAGTCCCGTAACAGGGACGGAGCGCGCGTGTGACGCGACGGCGACGAAGATGAGAAATGTTGAGGTGGTGATGGCGAACAGAAAACGCGTGTGTGGTGTTGTGTTTGTGTTGAAATTTTTAAGCAAGTGTTTTGGCAGACTGTGTTTTCATTTATAGTGTTATGTATTATGTACTCGTAATATATATTATTATGGATGGATGACGGTGCGCAACCAGCAAAAACTTGTTTTATTTAATGTCTCACGAATGACATTGCGCCGCGGTTCGTTCGTTTCCTTCGATGTTTGTTGAACTGTGTGGACCGACGGATCGTATATTTGTACGTGTTCGTATAGCGGTCGTTGTATGAAATAATGTGAAACGGCGTGGCGCAACCGGCGCTCGGACGCGTAAAGTGTTCGTCACGTCCTATGAGTTTATGCTCTTTATTTTTATAATGTGAGGCGCTCTATAGATTCCGGGCGGAATCGTATATGATGTCGCGATTGTGTTAACAAACTTTACACACGTGAACTCGTCTCGTTACGAACGTTCCCTATGGGGGCTATCACTGCGTTCACGTCTTGCCGATGTGACGCCGTCGAACGCCCTTATGCACGCGCAGCGCGTCTTTACGGGTTGAGATATATTCGTTCTGACGTTCGCGCGTGCGACCCAAAAATCGTATATATACATATACAAAGAAACGCAGAGCTCGCCCGTCTGCGTTTGCGCATCTATGATCGCGAACGCTCGGGAATGAGGATTTTTCGCGATGTGCGCTCGTGTCGCCGCAGACTTTGTATGCGTGCGTGGAGCGCGTGTCCGTTGATCTCTTATAACGAAGCTCCCTGGTTGATCCTGCCAGTAGTTATATGCTTGTCTCAAAGATTAAGCCATGCATGTCTCAGTGCAAGCCGTATTAAGGCGATACCGCGAATGGCTCAATATATCAGTTTTGGTTCCTTAGATCTTACTCAGTTACTTGGATAACTGTGGTAATTCTAGAGCTAATACATGCAATCAGAACTCTGACCAGTGATGGGATGAGTGCTTTTATTAGATCAAAACCAATCGACGGAGGGCCTCGCGTCCGAAGTCGTTAATTTTGATGAATCTGGATAACTTTTGCCGATCGCATGGTCCAGTACCGGCGACGCATCTTTCAAATGTCTGCCTTATCAACTTTCGATGGTAGTTTCTGCGACTACCATGGTTGTCACGGGTAACGGGGAATCAGGGTTCGATTCCGGAGAGGGAGCCTGAGAAACGGCTACCACATCCAAGGAAGGCAGCAGGCGCGCAAATTACCCACTCCCGGCACGGGGAGGTAGTGACGAAAAATAACGATACGGGACTCTTACGAGGCCTCGTAATCGGAATGAGTACACTTTAAATATTTTAACGAGGAACAATTGGAGGGCAAGTCTGGTGCCAGCAGCCGCGGTAATTCCAGCTCCAATAGCGTATACTAAAATTGTTGCGGTTAAAAAGCTCGTAGTTGCATTTGTGCGCCGCGCTGTCGGTGCACCGCATCCGCGGTGATACTGACACGTCTGCGGAGCATATCGTCGGTGAGCCGTCGGTCAAACGTCGGTTCAATATCAAAATCCTATCGCGGTGCTCTTCAATGAGTGTCGAGGTGGGCCGACAATTTTACTTTGAACAAATTAGAGTGCTCAAAGCGGGCTCAAAATGCTGCTTGAATATTTCGTGCATGGAATAATAGAATATGATCTCGGTTCTATTTTGTTGGTTTTCAGAACTCCGAGGTAATGATTAATAGGGATAACTGGGGGCATTCGTATTGCGACGTTAGAGGTGAAATTCTTGGATCGTCGCAAGACGAACATCAGCGAAAGCATTTGCCAAAGGTGTTTTCATCAATCAAGAACGAAAGTTAGAGGTTCGAAGGCGATTAGATACCGCCCTAGTTCTAACCGTAAATATGTCATCTAGCGATCCGCCGACGTTACTACAATGGCTCGGCGGGCAGCTTCCGGGAAACCAAAGATTTTGGACTCCGGGGGGAGTATGGTTGCAAAGCTGAAACTTAAAGGAATTGACGGAAGGGCACCACCAGGAGTGGAGCCTGCGGCTTAATTTGACTCAACACGG
>CANDNS010000013.1:27500-37500 GCA_947386135.1 Melanchra persicariae
AAAAAAAAAAGATTAAACAAATACAGTAAACCATAAAAGATGTCCAAGTGACGCAAGGGTTGGGTTGAGCATAGATTGGGACTCTAAGTTTAGTTTTAAGGTGTACTGTGGACTTAAGTGTGTGTTCGTGTATTGACCGGACTTAGAAATTCTTTTTGTGATTTAATACACGAACGCCATACGGGACATATAAACATTTGAGGCGGAAGTGTGAGTGAAGGCAGTGTGCCTGAGACGTCCTCAGGCATGGCGGGCAATGAGCCCGAGCGCCTCCAGATGGAGTTGCTCGAGGCGGAGATGGAACGTCGGGCCGAGGAACTGCGCATCTTAGCGGAGATGCGCATGGAAACTGGATTCACGCCGAGGTCTTCGCTTGCGCGCACCCCACCCCAGGGTTTCAGCACGCCTATGGGGGAGATTGAGGCAGCGTCGCCGCCCGGGGATGAGGGGACCATTCTCCCCCTCGTGGGCGAGAAGCGCCTGCTGAGTTCTCCAGAGGACGTGCAGGAGGCTGTGCGTCGCCGTGTTGGCAGGAGGCCGGCGCGCGGTGATGCGCCGCCACTTGGGGGCCTGCTATCGCGCCCGATAGTGGTGCCGCCGTCACCCCCCCCCCCCACCGCTGCGCTACAGGACTTCGAGCAGGTAACGGACGAAATTTCGTCCGCTTCAGTTACATCCCTTGCAGGAATTGCAACCGCCTCGACCAGGGGGATTATGGATGCGGTTAAGGCGAAAACGTCGAAGTTGAACAAGGACGAGATTGCGGCCATCGGAGTGCACACGGAGCGGCTAGCCGCGGTCGTGCTGCACCTCTCCCTGCGGGTAGCGGCGGCCGAGAACCGGGCTGCCTTGGCTGAGGAGAAGCAGACGCGAGCAGGCGGGCAAGCCCTATGCGGGCCATCTGCGAACACGAAGGTGGAGGGACCTGTGGTGCGCAGCTTTGCGCATGCCCTGCGGCTGGGCAAGGGCCAGGAACCGGTGCCCATCACCCGCCCCCCCGGTCCCTCCGTGGTGATTTATCCGGCGGAAGACCAGAGGGAGGCAATGAAAACGGCGGATGACACGCGGCGGGCTCTCCTGGGGGCTGTTCGCCCGGGACAGCTTGGGCTCCAGATTGCGGGGCTCAGAAAAGTGGGGAATGCTGGGGTTGTCGTCCAGACAACCTCAGTGCAGGCAGCGGACGCCCTTAAGAAAGCCGTACCTGCGACGCTGCGGACGACGGAGCCCACTGAGCGGCAGCCGCTCATAGCCCTAACGGGCATAAACAAAGACGTTACGGTCGAAGCAGTCCTTGACGACATCAAGGAGCAGAACCTCCAGGAAAGCGACGAGTGGCCAAGGGAGAGGTTGGGCAAGGAGTTGCGCCTGCTTTTTCGCAAAAATCGGCATGGCAACAGGACAAAGTGGGTGTGCCAGGTGTCCCATGAATTGAGGTGCACCCTCATCAACAAGGGCCGCATCTATGTGGGATGGGATGTGGTGGAAGTGACGGACCACGTTTCCGTCACGTGCTGCAGCCGGTGCCAGATGTACGGGCACCCCGAGAAGTACTGCCGGGCCAAGGCGATGGTGTGCGGCAACTGCGGCGAAGAGGGCCACAAGAATGCAGAGTGCCAGGCCAAAACTGTAACATGCGCGACGTGCAAGAGGTTCGGCAGGAAGGGTGCACAAGCGCACCGTACCGCATCGCGTGACTGTCCCGCTCGGGCTCACGCCGAACAGAACGCGGTTAGCCAAATCAACTATCATGGCTGACCTACGTGTGGGGCAGCTAAATCTCCAGGGCTCGGCAGTAGTTACTGCTGAGCTCCCTCGGATTGTGGAGGAGGAACGGCTCGACGTTATGCTGGTGCAGGAGCCGTTCGCGGCACAGGGAACGGTTGCGTCGCACGGGCAACTACTGTTGCCTGAAGGCCCCTGCCCCAAAGCAGGGGTCTTCCTGTCTAGGATGGACATAGCTTGTGCCATGTTGCCGCACCTGAGCAACGCGCACTGCGTCGTTTGCCACATAGCCTGGGGGAACTCATCGCTGCACCTGGTCAGCGCGTACTTCCAGTACTCTGAGGACATCGCACCACACCTGGAACACCTTACCAGAGTACTGGAGGCACTAAGGGGTCATCGCGTGCTTCTGGGGGCGGACGTGAATGCACACTCGCCGCTGTGGCACTCTTTGCCGCGGCACTACACCGGACGCGGCCGTGAAGTGGCTCGCCGACGGGAGGAGATGGAAGGCTTCCTGTTGGCTCATGGCCTCATAATCCATAATGTAGCTGGACAGCCGTCGACGTTTGCCACGGCCAACGGGGAGTCCAACATTGACGTCACGTTGTCAACGAGGGGGTGTGCAGTCGACGAATGGCGGGTTCGCGAGGGCGCGAGCTGCAGCGACCATCGGCTCATCACCTTCAGGCTATGTGGCACGCGAGAACGGGGACGGGAGCCCGCTCCTGTTGCGGAGCCGTCGGTGGCGCCAAGGAGGTTTCGGGAGCGTGGTGTGGACTGGGACCGATTTCAGGCAAGGATCCACGAGCGTGTGGGTAGCATTGATTGGTCGAAGCCTGCTAGTGTTGTATGTAAGGAATTCACGCGAATTATCGCGTGGACGGCGGGCGAATGCTTGGGCACATGTGGGGACGGTAAGAAAGCGAAGGGTTACGAGTGGTGGTCTCCAGCACTGGAGGCCTGGCGCAAAAGGAATAACAAGGCGAGGAAAGCATGGCAAGACGCAAGGAAGGTAGGAGGGGATCTGGAAGCGAGTGCGCGGCAGGCGTTTCATGTGTGCCGCAGTAGATATAGGGCATCGATGGAGAAGGCGCAGCTAGATTTCTTCCGCAAGCTCGCCGATACCGGAAACCAAGACCCTTGGGGTCTGGCGTACCGTGCCGCGTGTGGCAGAATTAGACCACCACCTAATGTGGTGAATGGTATCAGGCTTGCGGAGGGATTTGCCGTGGATGTGGACGCCGCCATGCGCGGCCTTGTGCGGGCCCTGTGCCCTGATGACGATCCGTCATCTGACACTCCATACCACAGGCAGGTGCGCCTGGCGGCCGCCTGCATCCCATCGGGTCGGGATGCGCCTCCTCCCTCGCATCAGGATCTGGAGAAAATAGTCAGGGATCTTCCTAACACGGCCCCGGGCATCGATGGAATCACGGCGGGCATTGTCAGGCATGTGTGGCGGGCGGCGGGTGCCGAACTGACACACATGTTTGGCCTGTGCGTCGCCGAGGGGATCTTCCCCGATACGTGGAAGGACGGTAGGCTGATTGTGCTGCCAAAGGGCAATGACAAGCCCCTTACCGATCCCAAAGCGTATCGGCCCATCACGCTTCTCCCTGTCTTGGGTAAAATTCTTGAGCGCGTAATGTTGCAGAGTGCGCCGTCAATAACACGCGGAGTGTCCTCGTGCCAGCACGGGTTTTCTCGGGGTAGGTCAACCCTGACGGCCCTGAACGAGGTTGTGAACAGGGTTCAGGGCAGTGGCTCCAAGTATGTCCAGGCCATCTTCCTCGACATATCTGGAGCCTTCGACAATGCATGGTGGCCCATGATTCTGCTCAAGGCAAAGGGTGGTGGCTGCCCCCCGAACGTCTATCGGATGCTGTCGGCGTATTTTGCCGGCCGCCGGGTGGGCCTCTTTGCCGGGAGCAGAGTTGTGTGGAAGACCGCGACCATGGGTTGCCCGCAGGGTTCTGTAGTGGGACCACCACTATGGAATCTTCTACTGGACGACTTGCTTCGGCTGCCGTACCCGGACCGCGTGAGTGTGGTTGCGTACGCCGATGATGTAACGGTCCTCATCGAGTCGGACTCTCGAGCCGGCATAGAGGCCTCGGCCTCGTGCGCCATGGCGCTAATTAGTGAGTGGGGGGTGCGTAACAGACTGGGCTTCTCTCCTTCGAAGTCGTGCTCCATGACTTTGAAGGGGGGGCTGTCCAAGCGCCCGCCCACGGTTCGGCTCGATGGGATCTCAGTCAAGTGTGTGCGTTCCACTAGAGTGCTGGGTGTGGTGATCGATGCGAGCCTATTGTTCGGGGAACACGCTCTGTCGATCGGAGAGCGCGCTGCAGCGGGGCTGGGCAAAATGTCGCGCGTCTCCGCCTCATCCTGGGGCGTTAAGTACCGTGCCCTTAAGGTCCTATACAAGGGCATCTTTGTTGCGACCATTACTTACGCGGCAGGATGCTGGTGGCGGCGCGTCAATACGTATTCGGTCAAGTCGACGCTGCTGAGGACCCAAAGACCTGCCCTCGTCCTTCTGACGAAGGCCTACCGGTCCGTCAGCACGGCGGCGCTCCCCGTCTTGGCGGGGGTGTTGCCTGCTGACCTCGAGGTGGCCCGTGCGGGCATGATAGATGACATGCGGCATCTCCCGCGGGATGCCTTCAAGGCAGGGAGAAGGGTCATCGCGGACGAGGCTGTAGCCAAATGGCAGCAGAGATGGGAGTCGGAGGATAAGGGTAGGGAACTGCATCGGTTTTTCCCGGACGTGGCGGTTAGGCTCAAGGCAACTTGGGTCGAGCCGGACTACCAAGTCTCACAGATTCTGACTGGGCATGGGTGTTTCCGAAAGAGATTGCATGAGATGAAGCTTTGTGAGGTTAGTGTGTGCTACTGCGGCGAAGATGACGAATGTCTGGACCACGTTTTGTGGAGTTGCCCCTTGTATGACGAACAGCGGCAAAAGATGATGGATGGGATCACGCGCTTGGAGGAGGGACCAGTCTATTACGGCGACCTCGTTGCCTCGGAGGCTAACTTCCGGCGGCTGAGAGACTTCGCGCACGGCTGGCACAAGATTAGGAGCGGGCTCGAAAAAGAGTAAGCCAAGGACGGGCAGCGAAGCTGTAGTTTGGAGTCGTGGCCCATGAGTGGGGCCGTACGCTAGCCTGCCGCCCCAGAATGGGGAGAAGGGCAAAAGAGGGACAGGACGAGAGAACTTGTAAAGGAGTCAAGAAGCGACTGCGGTGATAGCACTGCCCTTTTTGGGCGGTCTATGTCCGCAGCCGTCTCCTTGAGTTTCGGCCCATATGACATGATGTCGGTGGGGCCATGGGTGGCTGGTGGGATTGTCCCTATCTACTATCTAGCGAAACCACAGCCAAGGGAACGGGCTTGGGAGAATCAGCGGGGAAAGAAGACCCTGTTGAGCTTGACTCTAGTCTGGCATTGTAAGGAGACATGAGAGGTGTAGCATAAGTGGGAGATCGTTCGCGCGATCGTCGCTGAAAAACCACTACTTTCATTGTTTCATTACTTACTCGGTTGGGCGGAAGCGGTGCGCGGTCGATAATATCGGCGGGCGCACGGTGTTTCGTTCCAAGCGTGAAGAGTGGCGACGTGGCGGCAACGCTCGTCGCCGTACAACTCCCGCGTGATCCGGTTCGAGGACACTGCCAGGCGGGTAGTTTGACTGGGGCGGTACATCTGTCAAAGAATAACGCAGGTGTCCTAAGGCCAGCTCAGCGAGGACAGAAACCTCGCGTGGAGCAAAAGGGCAAAAGCTGGCTTGATCCAGATGTTCAGTACGCATAGGGACTGCGAAAGCACGGCCTATCGATCCTTTAGTATAAAGAGTTTTTAGCAAGAGGTGCCAGAAAAGTTACCACAGGGATAACTGGCTTGTGGCAGCCAAGCGTTCATAGCGACGTTGCTTTTTGATCCTTCGATGTCGGCTCTTCCTATCATTGCGAAGCAAAATTCGCCAAGCGTTGGATTGTTCACCCATCAAAAGGGAACGTGAGCTGGGTTTAGACCGTCGTGAGACAGGTTAGTTTTACCCTACTGATGGCTTGTCGTTGCGATAGTAATACTGCTCAGTACGAGAGGAACCGCAGTTTCGGACATTTGGTTCATGCACTCGGCCGAGCGGCCGGTGGTGCGAAGCTACCATCCGCGGGATTATGCCTGAACGCCTCTAAGGCCGAAGCCAGCCTAGCCGAATCCGGCAAGGATATGCTCACTGTGGAGCCCCGAGAGTCGGGAGGCTCTAAACAATGTGACTTTACTAGTCGCGCTTCACCACGTGAGGTGCGACGTCGAAGCCCATTTGGATCGCGGAGATCGATGCTGTCCGTTTAACGCGTGCATCACGGCTCCGAAGGTCCGAATTTACCTCAGTTCGATGTCGGGGCTCGGAATAGTCTGTAGACGACTTCCGTTCCTGGCGGGGTGTTGTGCTCGGTAGAGCAGCGTCGTGCTGCGATCTGTTGAGACTCAGCCCTACGCCAGGTGATTCGTCCGAGGACGATGATCGATCGTTACGATAATGACGACGATGTCGTTGCACCGTA
This sequence comes from Melanchra persicariae, assembly GCA_947386135.1. Classification (NCBI taxonomy): domain Eukaryota; kingdom Metazoa; phylum Arthropoda; class Insecta; order Lepidoptera; family Noctuidae; genus Melanchra; species Melanchra persicariae. Next base: position 33,800 of record CANDNS010000013.1, read on the forward strand.
ACGTTTTCGTATTATAGACACTTTTATTCATAATATATTGGTATTACGATGTTATACTGCTATAACTACTTACTACCAGTATACTATGTATTATAGCTGTTTATATTATGTAGACGTTATGGTGTTATGATGTTGTTGTTCATGTCGCGTTTTTAATACACGAACTGAATTTTAAGAATTAATACACGAACGGAATAGTTTTCATTAAACCTCACGGATCATCTCAAACTAATTTTTCTCTAGTACGTGCGCCCGCGCCGGTCGCGCGGCGCGAACAAACCTTCGGAATTAATACACGAACAGAATCGCTTTTTAATACACGAACCCGCGCAGCCGTTACGCGACACGATATTACGTTTCACATCGACGTCCTTTTACATTCATCTATAATAAAATTGTCATTATAATAAATAAATAATATAATATATATTTCATTCACGCATGTGATTACGTGCGTACGTGTACGAGCTATCAGAGTCTCAAATAAAATATCAAATCAACTATTTTTAATACACGAACCGAGACGCGCACGCCGTCGCTTTTCTTTTACATACGATACGATCGTTCAGCAGTGCAGTCAGTCCAGTTATACTTAATACCTATGTACCTATAGTGATAATGTTTTGTCACACGAATAAACACGAATTATAAACGATAACTGCAACAACGTTCACTACGACTACCTACCTTATTCTAACAAATCAATATTTCTTATTTACATGTAATAATTATCACATTGCTACAGTGTCAAGGTGCGAGGCGAGTGCAACAAGGTGAGTGCGCCAATTTTTTTGTTATCCACTCCCGTCAGTCACCGGGGGAGGGGGGGGGGGGGGGGGGGTCGGGGGTCGTTGTTTGTTTGGGGGGAACGACCAATGACTGCTACTAACTAACTATACTACTACTAATACTACGCTGCTGCTGTATCAGGTAAAATTTGGTGGGGGGGGGGGGTGATCGGGGGTCGCGGGTCGGGGGTCGGGGGGGTCACAGTCGTCTATTCGGTACCTACCTGACACTAACTACCCACTGGCACTTGCCTTCAATACATTATTATACATACGACGTGTCCACATAGCGCCGATTACATCGTTTTCGAGCTACGCATAGTTGTCATGCGACGCTGAGTCCCGTAACAGGGACGGAGCGCGCGTGTGACGCGACGGCGACGAAGATGAGAAATGTTGAGGTGGTGATGGCGAACAGAAAACGCGTGTGTGGTGTTGTGTTTGTGTTGAAATTTTTAAGCAAGTGTTTTGGCAGACTGTGTTTTCATTTATAGTGTTATGTATTATGTACTCGTAATATATATTATTATGGATGGATGACGGTGCGCAACCAGCAAAAACTTGTTTTATTTAATGTCTCACGAATGACATTGCGCCGCGGTTCGTTCGTTTCCTTCGATGTTTGTTGAACTGTGTGGACCGACGGATCGTATATTTGTACGTGTTCGTATAGCGGTCGTTGTATGAAATAATGTGAAACGGCGTGGCGCAACCGGCGCTCGGACGCGTAAAGTGTTCGTCACGTCCTATGAGTTTATGCTCTTTATTTTTATAATGTGAGGCGCTCTATAGATTCCGGGCGGAATCGTATATGATGTCGCGATTGTGTTAACAAACTTTACACACGTGAACTCGTCTCGTTACGAACGTTCCCTATGGGGGCTATCACTGCGTTCACGTCTTGCCGATGTGACGCCGTCGAACGCCCTTATGCACGCGCAGCGCGTCTTTACGGGTTGAGATATATTCGTTCTGACGTTCGCGCGTGCGACCCAAAAATCGTATATATACATATACAAAGAAACGCAGAGCTCGCCCGTCTGCGTTTGCGCATCTATGATCGCGAACGCTCGGGAATGAGGATTTTTCGCGATGTGCGCTCGTGTCGCCGCAGACTTTGTATGCGTGCGTGGAGCGCGTGTCCGTTGATCTCTTATAACGAAGCTCCCTGGTTGATCCTGCCAGTAGTTATATGCTTGTCTCAAAGATTAAGCCATGCATGTCTCAGTGCAAGCCGTATTAAGGCGATACCGCGAATGGCTCAATATATCAGTTTTGGTTCCTTAGATCTTACTCAGTTACTTGGATAACTGTGGTAATTCTAGAGCTAATACATGCAATCAGAACTCTGACCAGTGATGGGATGAGTGCTTTTATTAGATCAAAACCAATCGACGGAGGGCCTCGCGTCCGAAGTCGTTAATTTTGATGAATCTGGATAACTTTTGCCGATCGCATGGTCCAGTACCGGCGACGCATCTTTCAAATGTCTGCCTTATCAACTTTCGATGGTAGTTTCTGCGACTACCATGGTTGTCACGGGTAACGGGGAATCAGGGTTCGATTCCGGAGAGGGAGCCTGAGAAACGGCTACCACATCCAAGGAAGGCAGCAGGCGCGCAAATTACCCACTCCCGGCACGGGGAGGTAGTGACGAAAAATAACGATACGGGACTCTTACGAGGCCTCGTAATCGGAATGAGTACACTTTAAATATTTTAACGAGGAACAATTGGAGGGCAAGTCTGGTGCCAGCAGCCGCGGTAATTCCAGCTCCAATAGCGTATACTAAAATTGTTGCGGTTAAAAAGCTCGTAGTTGCATTTGTGCGCCGCGCTGTCGGTGCACCGCATCCGCGGTGATACTGACACGTCTGCGGAGCATATCGTCGGTGAGCCGTCGGTCAAACGTCGGTTCAATATCAAAATCCTATCGCGGTGCTCTTCAATGAGTGTCGAGGTGGGCCGACAATTTTACTTTGAACAAATTAGAGTGCTCAAAGCGGGCTCAAAATGCTGCTTGAATATTTCGTGCATGGAATAATAGAATATGATCTCGGTTCTATTTTGTTGGTTTTCAGAACTCCGAGGTAATGATTAATAGGGATAACTGGGGGCATTCGTATTGCGACGTTAGAGGTGAAATTCTTGGATCGTCGCAAGACGAACATCAGCGAAAGCATTTGCCAAAGGTGTTTTCATCAATCAAGAACGAAAGTTAGAGGTTCGAAGGCGATTAGATACCGCCCTAGTTCTAACCGTAAATATGTCATCTAGCGATCCGCCGACGTTACTACAATGGCTCGGCGGGCAGCTTCCGGGAAACCAAAGATTTTGGACTCCGGGGGGAGTATGGTTGCAAAGCTGAAACTTAAAGGAATTGACGGAAGGGCACCACCAGGAGTGGAGCCTGCGGCTTAATTTGACTCAACACGGGAAATCTCACCAGGCCCGGACACCGGAAGGATTGACAGATTAACAGCTCTTTCTTGATTCGGTGGGTGGTGGTGCATGGCCGTTCTTAGTTGGTGGAGCGATTTGTCTGGTTAATTCCGGTAACGAACGAGACTCTAGCCTGCTAAATAGGCGTCGTCATTTAGGTGTGCGTGGCTCCGTCACGCAACTCACTGGCGACGTATTAAAATTCTTCTTAGAGGGACCGGCGGCTTCGAGCCGCACGAGATTGAGCAATAACAGGTCTGTGATGCCCTTAGATGTCCTGGGCCGCACGCGCGCTACACTGAAGGAATCAGCATGTTCTCCCTGGCCTAGAGGCCCGGGCAACCCGCTGAAACTCCTTCGTGCTGGGGATTGGGGTTTGCAATTATCCCCCATAAACGAGGAATTCCTAGTAAGCGCGAGTCATAAGCTCGCGTTGATTACGTCCCTGCCCTTTGTACACACCGCCCGTCGC
>CANDNS010000013.1:45000-47500 GCA_947386135.1 Melanchra persicariae
ATGGTCCAGTACCGGCGACGCATCTTTCAAATGTCTGCCTTATCAACTTTCGATGGTAGTTTCTGCGACTACCATGGTTGTCACGGGTAACGGGGAATCAGGGTTCGATTCCGGAGAGGGAGCCTGAGAAACGGCTACCACATCCAAGGAAGGCAGCAGGCGCGCAAATTACCCACTCCCGGCACGGGGAGGTAGTGACGAAAAATAACGATACGGGACTCTTACGAGGCCTCGTAATCGGAATGAGTACACTTTAAATATTTTAACGAGGAACAATTGGAGGGCAAGTCTGGTGCCAGCAGCCGCGGTAATTCCAGCTCCAATAGCGTATACTAAAATTGTTGCGGTTAAAAAGCTCGTAGTTGCATTTGTGCGCCGCGCTGTCGGTGCACCGCATCCGCGGTGATACTGACACGTCTGCGGAGCATATCGTCGGTGAGCCGTCGGTCAAACGTCGGTTCAATATCAAAATCCTATCGCGGTGCTCTTCAATGAGTGTCGAGGTGGGCCGACAATTTTACTTTGAACAAATTAGAGTGCTCAAAGCGGGCTCAAAATGCTGCTTGAATATTTCGTGCATGGAATAATAGAATATGATCTCGGTTCTATTTTGTTGGTTTTCAGAACTCCGAGGTAATGATTAATAGGGATAACTGGGGGCATTCGTATTGCGACGTTAGAGGTGAAATTCTTGGATCGTCGCAAGACGAACATCAGCGAAAGCATTTGCCAAAGGTGTTTTCATCAATCAAGAACGAAAGTTAGAGGTTCGAAGGCGATTAGATACCGCCCTAGTTCTAACCGTAAATATGTCATCTAGCGATCCGCCGACGTTACTACAATGGCTCGGCGGGCAGCTTCCGGGAAACCAAAGATTTTGGACTCCGGGGGGAGTATGGTTGCAAAGCTGAAACTTAAAGGAATTGACGGAAGGGCACCACCAGGAGTGGAGCCTGCGGCTTAATTTGACTCAACACGGGAAATCTCACCAGGCCCGGACACCGGAAGGATTGACAGATTAACAGCTCTTTCTTGATTCGGTGGGTGGTGGTGCATGGCCGTTCTTAGTTGGTGGAGCGATTTGTCTGGTTAATTCCGGTAACGAACGAGACTCTAGCCTGCTAAATAGGCGTCGTCATTTAGGTGTGCGTGGCTCCGTCACGCAACTCACTGGCGACGTATTAAAATTCTTCTTAGAGGGACCGGCGGCTTCGAGCCGCACGAGATTGAGCAATAACAGGTCTGTGATGCCCTTAGATGTCCTGGGCCGCACGCGCGCTACACTGAAGGAATCAGCATGTTCTCCCTGGCCTAGAGGCCCGGGCAACCCGCTGAAACTCCTTCGTGCTGGGGATTGGGGTTTGCAATTATCCCCCATAAACGAGGAATTCCTAGTAAGCGCGAGTCATAAGCTCGCGTTGATTACGTCCCTGCCCTTTGTACACACCGCCCGTCGCTACTACCGATTGAATGATTTAGTGAGGTCTTCGGACCGACACGCGGTGGCTTCACGGCCGTCGGCGTTGCTGGGAAGTTGACCAAACTTGATCATTTAGAGGAAGTAAAAGTCGTAACAAGGTTTCCGTAGGGGAACCTGCGGAAGGATCATTAACGTGTAACGCTAATAGTGTACTTGAAAAATACACGACGCGCGTGAACGTAAACAATATCCTAAAATAAGAAATTACAAACAAGAGTATAGATACGCGCGCGCGCGCTCGTACGACTCTTCGAGCGCGAGCCCACTCGAGAGAGAGATGAGGCTCGCGTGGATGATGTCGGTACTTGTGCGCTGTGCGCGTCGTACTCGCGTCGCGTCCTGACACGGTGCGTAGACTGGTAAAACAGAACCGCACCACGAGCGCCGTAGGACGCGTTCGTGAACACGATCGTCCCTCATACTGCGGTGGGATCAATTTTTTTTTCATTTATTTTTTCAAATAGAAATACCCATATATATATATATTGATTTCTATGTAACATTAGAATAATCATCCATGTGGTTAATATGTTTGATTGATTTTAAACTATTACCCTGGACGGTGGATCACTTGGCTCGCGGGTCGATGAAGAACGCAGTTAACTGCGCGTCATAGTGTGAACTGCAGGACACATTTGAACATCGACATTTCGAACGCACATTGCGGTCCGTGGAGACACATCCAGGACCACTCCTGTCTGAGGGCCGGCTGTATAAAATACAAATGCCACATTGCGTTTCTGACGCATATGACGGTTCTGCGCGTGGCGTTTGCCCTTTGACGCTTTCAAACGTTACTGGGCCCTTCGCGTTGTCCGTTCAAATATAACGATGATTGTTATTATTATACAATAAGACATTTTGTCGAACGACGCGTGTGTCGCGCTCTAGCGTGTTACGCGTACGGGCGTACAAAAGAAACGCGACGGACGTGTGAAGACACGTGCGCTCGCGACTCTTCGGTCGGTGATAATATCGCTAACCAGCGAGGGTTGCGACGCGTATCGTACGCGAATCTCT
>CANDNS010000013.1:52500-55681 GCA_947386135.1 Melanchra persicariae
TTTTTTGTTATCCACTCCCGTCAGTCACCGGGGGAGGGGGGGGGGGGGGGGGGGTCGGGGGTCGTTGTTTGTTTGGGGGGAACGACCAATGACTGCTACTAACTAACTATACTACTACTAATACTACGCTGCTGCTGTATCAGGTAAAATTTGGTGGGGGGGGGGGGTGATCGGGGGTCGCGGGTCGGGGGTCGGGGGGGTCACAGTCGTCTATTCGGTACCTACCTGACACTAACTACCCACTGGCACTTGCCTTCAATACATTATTATACATACGACGTGTCCACATAGCGCCGATTACATCGTTTTCGAGCTACGCATAGTTGTCATGCGACGCTGAGTCCCGTAACAGGGACGGAGCGCGCGTGTGACGCGACGGCGACGAAGATGAGAAATGTTGAGGTGGTGATGGCGAACAGAAAACGCGTGTGTGGTGTTGTGTTTGTGTTGAAATTTTTAAGCAAGTGTTTTGGCAGACTGTGTTTTCATTTATAGTGTTATGTATTATGTACTCGTAATATATATTATTATGGATGGATGACGGTGCGCAACCAGCAAAAACTTGTTTTATTTAATGTCTCACGAATGACATTGCGCCGCGGTTCGTTCGTTTCCTTCGATGTTTGTTGAACTGTGTGGACCGACGGATCGTATATTTGTACGTGTTCGTATAGCGGTCGTTGTATGAAATAATGTGAAACGGCGTGGCGCAACCGGCGCTCGGACGCGTAAAGTGTTCGTCACGTCCTATGAGTTTATGCTCTTTATTTTTATAATGTGAGGCGCTCTATAGATTCCGGGCGGAATCGTATATGATGTCGCGATTGTGTTAACAAACTTTACACACGTGAACTCGTCTCGTTACGAACGTTCCCTATGGGGGCTATCACTGCGTTCACGTCTTGCCGATGTGACGCCGTCGAACGCCCTTATGCACGCGCAGCGCGTCTTTACGGGTTGAGATATATTCGTTCTGACGTTCGCGCGTGCGACCCAAAAATCGTATATATACATATACAAAGAAACGCAGAGCTCGCCCGTCTGCGTTTGCGCATCTATGATCGCGAACGCTCGGGAATGAGGATTTTTCGCGATGTGCGCTCGTGTCGCCGCAGACTTTGTATGCGTGCGTGGAGCGCGTGTCCGTTGATCTCTTATAACGAAGCTCCCTGGTTGATCCTGCCAGTAGTTATATGCTTGTCTCAAAGATTAAGCCATGCATGTCTCAGTGCAAGCCGTATTAAGGCGATACCGCGAATGGCTCAATATATCAGTTTTGGTTCCTTAGATCTTACTCAGTTACTTGGATAACTGTGGTAATTCTAGAGCTAATACATGCAATCAGAACTCTGACCAGTGATGGGATGAGTGCTTTTATTAGATCAAAACCAATCGACGGAGGGCCTCGCGTCCGAAGTCGTTAATTTTGATGAATCTGGATAACTTTTGCCGATCGCATGGTCCAGTACCGGCGACGCATCTTTCAAATGTCTGCCTTATCAACTTTCGATGGTAGTTTCTGCGACTACCATGGTTGTCACGGGTAACGGGGAATCAGGGTTCGATTCCGGAGAGGGAGCCTGAGAAACGGCTACCACATCCAAGGAAGGCAGCAGGCGCGCAAATTACCCACTCCCGGCACGGGGAGGTAGTGACGAAAAATAACGATACGGGACTCTTACGAGGCCTCGTAATCGGAATGAGTACACTTTAAATATTTTAACGAGGAACAATTGGAGGGCAAGTCTGGTGCCAGCAGCCGCGGTAATTCCAGCTCCAATAGCGTATACTAAAATTGTTGCGGTTAAAAAGCTCGTAGTTGCATTTGTGCGCCGCGCTGTCGGTGCACCGCATCCGCGGTGATACTGACACGTCTGCGGAGCATATCGTCGGTGAGCCGTCGGTCAAACGTCGGTTCAATATCAAAATCCTATCGCGGTGCTCTTCAATGAGTGTCGAGGTGGGCCGACAATTTTACTTTGAACAAATTAGAGTGCTCAAAGCGGGCTCAAAATGCTGCTTGAATATTTCGTGCATGGAATAATAGAATATGATCTCGGTTCTATTTTGTTGGTTTTCAGAACTCCGAGGTAATGATTAATAGGGATAACTGGGGGCATTCGTATTGCGACGTTAGAGGTGAAATTCTTGGATCGTCGCAAGACGAACATCAGCGAAAGCATTTGCCAAAGGTGTTTTCATCAATCAAGAACGAAAGTTAGAGGTTCGAAGGCGATTAGATACCGCCCTAGTTCTAACCGTAAATATGTCATCTAGCGATCCGCCGACGTTACTACAATGGCTCGGCGGGCAGCTTCCGGGAAACCAAAGATTTTGGACTCCGGGGGGAGTATGGTTGCAAAGCTGAAACTTAAAGGAATTGACGGAAGGGCACCACCAGGAGTGGAGCCTGCGGCTTAATTTGACTCAACACGGGAAATCTCACCAGGCCCGGACACCGGAAGGATTGACAGATTAACAGCTCTTTCTTGATTCGGTGGGTGGTGGTGCATGGCCGTTCTTAGTTGGTGGAGCGATTTGTCTGGTTAATTCCGGTAACGAACGAGACTCTAGCCTGCTAAATAGGCGTCGTCATTTAGGTGTGCGTGGCTCCGTCACGCAACTCACTGGCGACGTATTAAAATTCTTCTTAGAGGGACCGGCGGCTTCGAGCCGCACGAGATTGAGCAATAACAGGTCTGTGATGCCCTTAGATGTCCTGGGCCGCACGCGCGCTACACTGAAGGAATCAGCATGTTCTCCCTGGCCTAGAGGCCCGGGCAACCCGCTGAAACTCCTTCGTGCTGGGGATTGGGGTTTGCAATTATCCCCCATAAACGAGGAATTCCTAGTAAGCGCGAGTCATAAGCTCGCGTTGATTACGTCCCTGCCCTTTGTACACACCGCCCGTCGCTACTACCGATTGAATGATTTAGTGAGGTCTTCGGACCGACACGCGGTGGCTTCACGGCCGTCGGCGTTGCTGGGAAGTTGACCAAACTTGATCATTTAGAGGAAGTAAAAGTCGTAACAAGGTTTCCGTAGGGGAACCTGCGGAAGGATCATTAACGTGTAACGCTAATAGTGTACTTGAAAAATACACGACGCGCGTGAACGTAAACAATATCCTAAAATAAGAAATTACAAACAAGAGTATAGATACGCGCGCGCGCGCTCGTAC
>CANDNS010000014.1:0-60000 GCA_947386135.1 Melanchra persicariae
TTCTGGAACAGAAAACCGCTTCAAAAACGCAAGTCCAGACGCCCAAGAAATTACGATTTTTGTTTCGACAGTGCTCCTTAGGCTGGATTTTGAGGTATGTACCTATGTATGAAAATTACTAATTAATTAATTTTTTGCAGATTCCCTGGAGCCAGACGCGCGGGCGAGGTGTCAGGAGAAGCGTCTCGGCGCGGGCTAGCTAGCTGTGACGTTTCCGGGAATAAGGGTTGAACAAAATTTTTAGGGTGGTCAAAAAACAGTTTTTTCAGGCAAAAAACGTGTTTTCAGCGACCGGGAAGGGTTTCAATTCGCGCACAGCGCCGGGAACCCAAGTTAGTATGGCGAAAACACGATTCCGCAAACAGGAAGAAATCGAATGAAGGGTTCCGTAGTTAGAACCAGGTAAGTATGTTGAATTTAGTAAAAAAGGGGTTGGTGCCAAAATTAAAACCACCCTTGCAGATTTGTCAAAAATATTGCGTCAATAAGTTAGGGGACGCCTATTAAAGTTTTCTGGAACAGAAAACCGCTTCAAAAACGCAGTCCAGACGCCCAAGAAATTACGATTTTGTTTCGACAGTGCTTCCTTAGGTGGATTTTGAGGTATGTACCTATGTATGAAAATTACTAATTAATTAATTTTTTGCAGATTCCCTGGAGCCAGACGCGCGGGCGAGGTGTCAGGAGAAGCGTCTCGGCGCGGGCTAGCTAGCTGTGACGTTTCCGGGAATAAGGGTTGAACAAAATTTTTAGGGTGGTCAAAAAACCAGTTTTTTCAGGCAAAAAACGTGTTTTCAGCGACCGGGAAGGGTTTCAATTCGCGCACAGCGCCGGGAACCCAAGGTTAGTATGGCGAAAACACGATCCGCAAACAGGAAGAAAATCGAATGAAGGGTTCCGTAGTTAGAACCAGGTAAGTATGTTGAATTTAGTAAAAAAGGGGTTGGTGCCAAAATTAAAACCACCCTTGCAGATTTGTCAAAAATATTGCGTCAATAAGTTAGGGGACGCCTATTAAAGTTTTCTGGACAGAAAACCGCTTCAAAAACGCAGTCCAGACGCCCAAGAAATTACGATTTTTGTTTCGACAGTGCTTCCTTAGGTGGATTTTGAGGTATGTACCTATGTATGAAAATTACTAATTAATTAATTTTTTGCAGATTCCCTGGAGCCAGACGCGCGGGCGAGGTGTCAGGAGAAGCGTCTCGGCGCGGGCTAGCTAGCTGTGACGTTTCCGGGAATAAGGGTTGAACAAAATTTTTAGGGGGTTGTCAAAAAACCAGTTTTTTCAGGCAAAAAACGTGTTTTCAGCGACCGGGAAGGGTTTCAATTCGCGCACAGCGCCGGGAACCCAAGGTTAGTATGGCGAAAACACGATTCGCAAACAGGAAGAAATCGAATGAAGGGTTCCGTAGTTAGAACCAGGTAAGTATGTTGAATTTAGTAAAAAAGGGGTTGGTGCCAAAATTAAAACCACCCTTGCAGATTTGTCAAAAATATTGCGTCAATAAGTTAGGGGACGCCTATTAAAGTTTTCTGGAACAGAAAACCGCTTCAAAAACGCAGTCCAGACGCCCAAGAAATTACGATTTTTGTTTCGACAGTGCTTCCTTAGGTGGATTTTTGAGGTATGTACCTATGTATGAAAATTACTAATTAATTAATTTTTTGCAGATTCCCTGGAGCCAGACGCGCGGGCGAGGTGTCAGGAGAAGCGTCTCGGCGCGGGCTAGCTAGCTGTGACGTTTCGGGAATAAGGGTTGAACAAAATTTTTAGGGGTGGTCAAAAAACCAGTTTTTTCAGGCAAAAAAACGTGTTTTCAGCGACCGGGAAGGGTTTCAATTCGCGCACAGCGCCGGGAACCCAAGTTAGTATGGCGAAAACACGATTCCGCAAACAGGAAGAAAATCGAATGAAGGGTTCCGTAGTTAGAACCAGGTAAGTATGTTGAATTTAGTAAAAAAGGGGTGGTGCCAAAATTAAAACCACCCTTGCAGATTTGTCAAAAATATTGCGTCAATAAGTTAGGGGACGCCTATTAAAGTTTTCTGGAACAGAAAACCGCTTCAAAAACGCAGTCCAGACGCCCAAGAAATTACGATTTTTGTTTCGACAGTGCTTCCTTAGGTGGATTTTGAGGTATGTACCTATGTATGAAAATTACTAATTAATTAATTTTTTGCAGATTCCCTGGAGCCAGACGCGCGGGCGAGGTGTCAGGAGAAGCGTCTCGCGCGGGCTAGCTAGCTGTGACGTTTCCGGAATAAGGGTTGAACAAAATTTTTAGGGGTGGTCAAAAAACCAGTTTTTTCAGGCAAAAAACGTGTTTTCAGCGACCGGGAAGGGTTTCAATTCGCGCACAGCGCCGGGAACCCAAGGTTAGTATGGCGAAAACACGATTCGCAAACAGGAAGAAAATCGAATGAAGGGTTCCGTAGTTAGAACCAGGTAAGTATGTTGAATTTAGTAAAAAAGGGGTTGGTGCCAAAATTAAAACCACCCTTGCAGATTTGTCAAAAATATTGCGTCAATAAGTTAGGGGACGCCTATTAAAGTTTTCTGGAACAGAAAACCGCTTCAAAAACGCAGTCCAGACGCCCAAGAAATTACGATTTTTGTTTCGACAGTGCTTCCTTAGGTGGATTTTGAGGTATGTACCTATGTATGAAAATTACTAATTAATTAATTTTTTGCAGATCCCTGGAGCCAGACGCGCGGGCGAGGTGTCAGGAGAAGCGTCTCGGCGCGGGCTAGCTAGCTGTGACGTTTCCGGAATAAGGGTTGAACAAAATTTTTAGGGGTGGTCAAAAAACCAGTTTTTTCAGGCAAAAAACGTGTTTTCAGCGACCGGGAAGGGTTTCAATTCGCGCACAGCGCCGGGAACCCAAGGTTAGTATGGCGAAAACACGATTCCGCAAACAGGAAGAAAATCGAATGAAGGGTTCCGTAGTTAGAACCAGGTAAGTATGTTGAATTTAGTAAAAAAGGGGTTGGTGCCAAAATAAAACCACCCTTGCAGATTTGTCAAAAATATTGCGTCAATAAGTTAGGGGACGCCTATTAAAGTTTTCTGGAACAGAAAACCGCTTCAAAAACGCAGTCCAGACGCCCAAGAAATTACGATTTTTGTTTCGACAGTGCTTCCTTAGGTGGATTTTGAGGTATGTACCTATGTATGAAAATTACTAATTAATTAATTTTTTGCAGATTCCCTGGAGCCAGACGCGCGGGCGAGGTGTCAGGAGAAGCGTCTCGGCGCGGGCTAGCTAGCTGTGACGTTTCCGGGAATAAGGGTTGAACAAAATTTTTAGGGGTGGTCAAAAAACCAGTTTTTTCAGGCAAAAAACGTGTTTTCAGCGACCGGGAAGGGTTTCAATTCGCGCACAGCGCCGGGAACCCAAGGTTAGTATGGCGAAAACACGATTCCGCAAACAGGAAGAAAATCGAATGAAGGGTTCCGTAGTTAGAACCAGGTAAGTATGTTGAATTTAGTAAAAAAGGGGTTGGTGCCAAAATTAAAACCACCCTTGCAGATTTGTCAAAAATATTGCGTCAATAAGTTAGGGGACGCCTATTAAAGTTTTCTGGAACAGAAAACCGCTTCAAAAACGCAGTCCAGACGCCCAAGAAATTACGATTTTTGTTTCGACAGTGCTTCCTATAGGTGGATTTTGAGGTATGTACCTATGTATGAAAATTACTAATTAATTAATTTTTTGCAGATTCCCTGGAGCCAGACGCGCGGCGAGGTGTCAGGAGAAGCGTCTCGGCGCGGGCTAGCTAGCTGTGACGTTTCCGGGAATAAGGGTTGAACAAAATTTTTAGGGGTGGTCAAAAACCAGTTTTTTCAGGCAAAAAACGTGTTTTCAGCGACCGGGAAGGGTTTCAATTCGCGCACAGCGCCGGGAACCCAAGGTTAGTATGGCGAAAACACGATTCCGCAAACAGGAAGAAAATCGAATGAAGGGTTCCGTAGTTAGAACCAGGTAAGTATGTTGAATTTAGTAAAAAAGGGGTTGGTGCCAAATTAAAACCACCCTTGCAGATTTGTCAAAAATATTGCGTCAATAAGTTAGGGGACGCCTATTAAAGTTTCTGGAACAGAAAACCGCTTCAAAAACGCAGTCCAGACGCCCAAGAAATTACGATTTTTGTTTCGACAGTGCTTCCTTAGGTGGATTTTGAGGTATGTACCTATGTATGAAAATTACTAATTAATTAATTTTTTGCAGATTCCCTGGAGCCAGACGCGCGGGCGAGGTGTCAGGAGAAGCGTCTCGGCGCGGGCTAGCTAGCTGTGACGTTTCCGGGAATAAGGGTTGAACAAAATTTTAGGGGTGGTCAAAAAACCAGTTTTTTCAGGCAAAAAACGTGTTTTCAGCGACCGGGAAGGGTTTCAATTCGCGCACAGCGCCGGGAACCCAAGGTTAGTATGGCGAAAACACGATTCCGCAAACAGGAAGAAAATCGAATGAAGGGTTCCGTAGTTAGAACCAGGTAAGTATGTTGAATTTAGTAAAAAAGGGGGTTGGTGCCAAAATTAAAACCACCCTTGCAGATTTGTCAAAAATATTGCGTCAATAAGTTAGGGGACGCCTATTAAAGTTTTCTGGAACAGAAACCGCTTCAAAAACGCAGTCCAGACGCCCAAGAAATTACGATTTTTGTTTCGACAGTGCTTCCTTAGGTGGATTTTGAGGTATGTACCTATGTATGAAAATTACTAATTAATTAATTTTTGCAGATTCCCTGGAGCCAGACGCGCGGCGAGGTGTCAGGAGAAGCGTCTCGGCGCGGGCTAGCTAGCTGTGACGTTTCCGGGAATAAGGGTTGAACAAAATTTTTAGGGGTGGTCAAAAAACCAGTTTTTTCAGGCAAAAAACGTGTTTTCAGCGACCGGGAAGGGTTTCAATTCGCGCACCAGCGCCGGGAACCCAAGGTTAGTATGGCGAAAACACGATTCCGCAAACAGGAAGAAAATCGAATGAAGGGTTCCGTAGTTAGAACCAGGTAAGTATGTTGAATTTAGTAAAAAAGGGGTTGGTGCCAAATTAAAACCACCCTTGCAGATTTGTCAAAAATATTGCGTCAATAAGTTAGGGGACGCCTATTAAAGTTTTCTGGAACAGAAAACCGCTTCAAAAACGCAGTCCAGACGCCCAAGAAATTACGATTTTGTTTCGACAGTGCTTCCTTAGGTGGATTTTGAGGTATGTACCTATGTATGAAAATTACTAATTAATTAATTTTTTGCAGATTCCCTGAGCCAGACGCGCGGGCGAGGTGTCAGGAGAAGCGTCTCGGCGCGGGCTAGCTAGCTGTGACGTTTCCGGGAATAAGGGTTGAACAAAATTTTTAGGGGTGGTCAAAAAACCAGTTTTTTCAGGCAAAAAACGTGTTTTTCAGCGACCGGGAAGGGTTTCAATTCGCGCACAGCGCCGGGAACCCAAGGTTAGTATGGCGAAAACACGATTCCGCAAACAGGAAGAAAATCGAATGAAGGGTTCCGTAGTTAGAACCAGGTAAGTATGTTGAATTTAGTAAAAAAGGGTTGGTGCCAAAATTAAAACCACCCTTGCAGATTTGTCAAAAATATTGCGTCAATAAGTTAGGGGGACGCCTATTAAAGTTTTCTGGAACAGAAAACCGCTTCAAAAACGCAGTCCAGACGCCCAAGAAATTACGATTTTTGTTTCGACAGTGCTTCCTTAGGTGGATTTTGAGGTATGTACCTATGTATGAAAATTACTAATTAATTAATTTTTTGCAGATTCCCTGGAGCCAGACGCGCGGGCGAGGTGTCAGGAGAAGCGTCTCGGCGCGGGCTAGCTAGCTGTGACGTTTCCGGGAATAAGGTTGAACAAAATTTTTAGGGGTGGGTCAAAAAACCAGTTTTTTCAGGCAAAAAACGTGTTTTCAGCGACCGGGAAGGGTTTCAATTCGCGCACAGCGCCGGGAACCCAAGGTTAGTATGGCGAAACACGATTCCGCAACAGGAAGAAAATCGAATGAAGGGTTCCGTAGTTAGAACCAGGTAAGTATGTTGAATTTAGTAAAAAAGGGGTTGGTGCCAAAATTAAAACCACCCTTGCAGATTTGTCAAAAATATTGCGTCAATAAGTTAGGGGACGCCTATTAAAGTTTTCTGGAACAGAAAACCGCTTCAAAAACGCAGTCCAGACGCCCAAGAAATTACGATTTTTTGTTTCGACAGTGCTTCCTTAGGTGGATTTTGAGGTATGTACCTATGTATGAAAATTACTAATTAATTAATTTTTTGCAGATTCCCTGGAGCCAGACGCGCGGGCGAGGTGTCAGGAGAAGCGTCTCGGCGCGGGCTAGCTAGCTGTGACGTTTCCGGGAATAAGGGTTGAACAAAATTTTTAGGGGTGGTCAAAAAACCAGTTTTTTTCAGGCAAAAAACGTGTTTTCAGCGACCGGGAAGGGTTTCAATTCGCGCACAGCGCCGGGAACCCAAGGTTAGTATGGCGAAAACACGATTCCGCAAACAGGAAGAAAATCGAATGAAGGGTTCCGTAGTTAGAACCAGGTAAGTATGTTGAATTTAGTAAAAAAGGGGTTGGTGCCAAAATTAAAACCACCCTTGCAGATTTGTCAAAAATATTGCGTCAATAAGTTAGGGGACGCCTATTAAAGTTTTCTGGAACAGAAAACCGCTTCAAAAACGCAGTCCAGACGCCCAAGAAATTACGATTTTTGTTTCGACAGTGCTTCCTTAGGTGGATTTTGAGGTATGTACCTATGTATGAAAATTACTAATTAATTAATTTTTTGCAGATTCCCTGGAGCCAGACGCGCGGGCGAGGTGTCAGGAGAAGCGTCTCGGCGCGGGCTAGCTAGCTGTGACGTTTCCGGGAATAAGGGTTGAACAAAATTTTTAGGGGTGGTCAAAAAACCAGTTTTTTCAGGCAAAAACGTGTTTTCAGCGACCGGGAAGGGTTTCAATTCGCGCACAGCGCCGGGGAACCCAAGGTTAGTATGGCGAAACACGATTCCGCAAACAGGAAGAAAATCGAATGAAGGGTTCCGTAGTTAGAACCAGGTAAGTATGTTGAATTTAGTAAAAAAGGGGTTGGTGCCAAAATTAAAACCACCCTTGCAGATTTGTCAAAAATATTGCGTCAATAAGTTAGGGGACGCCTATTAAAGTTTTCTGGAACAGAAAACCGCTTCAAAAACGCAGTCCAGACGCCCAAGAAATTACGATTTTTGTTTCGACAGTGCTTCCTTAGGTGGATTTTGAGGTATGTACCTATGTATGAAAATTACTAATTAATTAATTTTTTGCAGATTCCCTGGAGCCAGACGCGCGGGCGAGGTGTCAGGAGAAGCGTCTCGGCGCGGGCTAGCTAGCTGTGACGTTTCCGGGAATAAGGGTTGAACAAAATTTTTAGGGGTGGTCAAAAAACCAGTTTTTTCAGGCAAAAAACGTGTTTTCAGCGACCGGGAAGGGTTTCAATTCGCGCACAGCGCCGGGAACCCAAGGTTAGTATGGCGAAAACACGATTCCGCAAACAGGAAGAAAATCGAATGAAGGGTTCCGTAGTTAGAACCAGGTAAGTATGTTGAATTTAGTAAAAAAGGGGTTGGTGCCAAAATTAAAACCACCCTTGCAGATTTGTCAAAAATATTGCGTCAATAAGTTAGGGGACGCCTATTAAAGTTTTCTGGAACAGAAAACCGCTTCAAAAACGCAGTCCAGACGCCCAAGAAATTACGATTTTTGTTTCGACAGTGCTTCCTTAGGTGGATTTTGAGGTATGTACCTATGTATGAAAATTACTAATTAATTAATTTTTTGCAGATTCCCTGGAGCCAGACGCGCGGGCGAGGTGTCAGGAGAAGCGTCTCGGCGCGGGCTAGCTAGCTGTGACGTTTCCGGGAATAAGGGTTGAACAAAATTTTTAGGGGTGGTCAAAAAACCAGTTTTTTCAGGCAAAAAACGTGTTTTCAGCGACCGGGAAGGGTTTCAATTCGCGCACAGCGCCGGGAACCCAAGGTTAGTATGGCGAAAACACGATTCCGCAAACAGGAAGAAAATCGAATGAAGGGTTCCGTAGTTAGAACCAGGTAAGTATGTTGAATTTAGTAAAAAAGGGGTTGGTGCCAAAATTAAAACCACCCTTGCAGATTTGTCAAAAATATTGCGTCAATAAGTTAGGGGACGCCTATTAAAGTTTTCTGGAACAGAAAACCGCTTCAAAAACGCAGTCCAGACGCCCAAGAAATTACGATTTTTGTTTCGACAGTGCTTCCTTAGGTGGATTTTGAGGTATGTACCTATGTATGAAAATTACTAATTAATTAATTTTTTGCAGATTCCCTGGAGCCAGACGCGCGGGCGAGGTGTCAGGAGAAGCGTCTCGGCGCGGGCTAGCTAGCTGTGACGTTTCCGGGAATAAGGGTTGAACAAAATTTTTAGGGGTGGTCAAAAAACCAGTTTTTTCAGGCAAAAAACGTGTTTTCAGCGACCGGGAAGGGTTTCAATTCGCGCACAGCGCCGGGAACCCAAGGTTAGTATGGCGAAAACACGATTCCGCAAACAGGAAGAAAATCGAATGAAGGGTTCCGTAGTTAGAACCAGGTAAGTATGTTGAATTTAGTAAAAAAGGGGTTGGTGCCAAAATTAAAACCACCCTTGCAGATTTGTCAAAAATATTGCGTCAATAAGTTAGGGGACGCCTATTAAAGTTTTCTGGAACAGAAAACCGCTTCAAAAACGCAGTCCAGACGCCCAAGAAATTACGATTTTTGTTTCGACAGTGCTTCCTTAGGTGGATTTTGAGGTATGTACCTATGTATGAAAATTACTAATTAATTAATTTTTTGCAGATTCCCTGGAGCCAGACGCGCGGGCGAGGTGTCAGGAGAAGCGTCTCGGCGCGGGCTAGCTAGCTGTGACGTTTCCGGGAATAAGGGTTGAACAAAATTTTTAGGGGTGGTCAAAAAACCAGTTTTTTCAGGCAAAAAACGTGTTTTCAGCGACCGGGAAGGGTTTCAATTCGCGCACAGCGCCGGGAACCCAAGGTTAGTATGGCGAAAACACGATTCCGCAAACAGGAAGAAAATCGAATGAAGGGTTCCGTAGTTAGAACCAGGTAAGTATGTTGAATTTAGTAAAAAAGGGGTTGGTGCCAAAATTAAAACCACCCTTGCAGATTTGTCAAAAATATTGCGTCAATAAGTTAGGGGACGCCTATTAAAGTTTTCTGGAACAGAAAACCGCTTCAAAAACGCAGTCCAGACGCCCAAGAAATTACGATTTTTGTTTCGACAGTGCTTCCTTAGGTGGATTTTGAGGTATGTACCTATGTATGAAAATTACTAATTAATTAATTTTTTGCAGATTCCCTGGAGCCAGACGCGCGGGCGAGGTGTCAGGAGAAGCGTCTCGGCGCGGGCTAGCTAGCTGTGACGTTTCCGGGAATAAGGGTTGAACAAAATTTTTAGGGGTGGTCAAAAAACCAGTTTTTTCAGGCAAAAAACGTGTTTTCAGCGACCGGGAAGGGTTTCAATTCGCGCACAGCGCCGGGAACCCAAGGTTAGTATGGCGAAAACACGATTCCGCAAACAGGAAGAAAATCGAATGAAGGGTTCCGTAGTTAGAACCAGGTAAGTATGTTGAATTTAGTAAAAAAGGGGTTGGTGCCAAAATTAAAACCACCCTTGCAGATTTGTCAAAAATATTGCGTCAATAAGTTAGGGGACGCCTATTAAAGTTTTCTGGAACAGAAAACCGCTTCAAAAACGCAGTCCAGACGCCCAAGAAATTACGATTTTTGTTTCGACAGTGCTTCCTTAGGTGGATTTTGAGGTATGTACCTATGTATGAAAATTACTAATTAATTAATTTTTTGCAGATTCCCTGGAGCCAGACGCGCGGGCGAGGTGTCAGGAGAAGCGTCTCGGCGCGGGCTAGCTAGCTGTGACGTTTCCGGGAATAAGGGTTGAACAAAATTTTTAGGGGTGGTCAAAAAACCAGTTTTTTCAGGCAAAAAACGTGTTTTCAGCGACCGGGAAGGGTTTCAATTCGCGCACAGCGCCGGGAACCCAAGGTTAGTATGGCGAAAACACGATTCCGCAAACAGGAAGAAAATCGAATGAAGGGTTCCGTAGTTAGAACCAGGTAAGTATGTTGAATTTAGTAAAAAAGGGGTTGGTGCCAAAATTAAAACCACCCTTGCAGATTTGTCAAAAATATTGCGTCAATAAGTTAGGGGACGCCTATTAAAGTTTTCTGGAACAGAAAACCGCTTCAAAAACGCAGTCCAGACGCCCAAGAAATTACGATTTTTGTTTCGACAGTGCTTCCTTAGGTGGATTTTGAGGTATGTACCTATGTATGAAAATTACTAATTAATTAATTTTTTGCAGATTCCCTGGAGCCAGACGCGCGGGCGAGGTGTCAGGAGAAGCGTCTCGGCGCGGGCTAGCTAGCTGTGACGTTTCCGGGAATAAGGGTTGAACAAAATTTTTAGGGGTGGTCAAAAAACCAGTTTTTTCAGGCAAAAAACGTGTTTTCAGCGACCGGGAAGGGTTTCAATTCGCGCACAGCGCCGGGAACCCAAGGTTAGTATGGCGAAAACACGATTCCGCAAACAGGAAGAAAATCGAATGAAGGGTTCCGTAGTTAGAACCAGGTAAGTATGTTGAATTTAGTAAAAAAGGGGTTGGTGCCAAAATTAAAACCACCCTTGCAGATTTGTCAAAAATATTGCGTCAATAAGTTAGGGGACGCCTATTAAAGTTTTCTGGAACAGAAAACCGCTTCAAAAACGCAGTCCAGACGCCCAAGAAATTACGATTTTTGTTTCGACAGTGCTTCCTTAGGTGGATTTTGAGGTATGTACCTATGTATGAAAATTACTAATTAATTAATTTTTTGCAGATTCCCTGGAGCCAGACGCGCGGGCGAGGTGTCAGGAGAAGCGTCTCGGCGCGGGCTAGCTAGCTGTGACGTTTCCGGGAATAAGGGTTGAACAAAATTTTTAGGGGTGGTCAAAAAACCAGTTTTTTCAGGCAAAAAACGTGTTTTCAGCGACCGGGAAGGGTTTCAATTCGCGCACAGCGCCGGGAACCCAAGGTTAGTATGGCGAAAACACGATTCCGCAAACAGGAAGAAAATCGAATGAAGGGTTCCGTAGTTAGAACCAGGTAAGTATGTTGAATTTAGTAAAAAAGGGGTTGGTGCCAAAATTAAAACCACCCTTGCAGATTTGTCAAAAATATTGCGTCAATAAGTTAGGGGACGCCTATTAAAGTTTTCTGGAACAGAAAACCGCTTCAAAAACGCAGTCCAGACGCCCAAGAAATTACGATTTTTGTTTCGACAGTGCTTCCTTAGGTGGATTTTGAGGTATGTACCTATGTATGAAAATTACTAATTAATTAATTTTTTGCAGATTCCCTGGAGCCAGACGCGCGGGCGAGGTGTCAGGAGAAGCGTCTCGGCGCGGGCTAGCTAGCTGTGACGTTTCCGGGAATAAGGGTTGAACAAAATTTTTAGGGGTGGTCAAAAAACCAGTTTTTTCAGGCAAAAAACGTGTTTTCAGCGACCGGGAAGGGTTTCAATTCGCGCACAGCGCCGGGAACCCAAGGTTAGTATGGCGAAAACACGATTCCGCAAACAGGAAGAAAATCGAATGAAGGGTTCCGTAGTTAGAACCAGGTAAGTATGTTGAATTTAGTAAAAAAGGGGTTGGTGCCAAAATTAAAACCACCCTTGCAGATTTGTCAAAAATATTGCGTCAATAAGTTAGGGGACGCCTATTAAAGTTTTCTGGAACAGAAAACCGCTTCAAAAACGCAGTCCAGACGCCCAAGAAATTACGATTTTTGTTTCGACAGTGCTTCCTTAGGTGGATTTTGAGGTATGTACCTATGTATGAAAATTACTAATTAATTAATTTTTTGCAGATTCCCTGGAGCCAGACGCGCGGGCGAGGTGTCAGGAGAAGCGTCTCGGCGCGGGCTAGCTAGCTGTGACGTTTCCGGGAATAAGGGTTGAACAAAATTTTTAGGGGTGGTCAAAAAACCAGTTTTTTCAGGCAAAAAACGTGTTTTCAGCGACCGGGAAGGGTTTCAATTCGCGCACAGCGCCGGGAACCCAAGGTTAGTATGGCGAAAACACGATTCCGCAAACAGGAAGAAAATCGAATGAAGGGTTCCGTAGTTAGAACCAGGTAAGTATGTTGAATTTAGTAAAAAAGGGGTTGGTGCCAAAATTAAAACCACCCTTGCAGATTTGTCAAAAATATTGCGTCAATAAGTTAGGGGACGCCTATTAAAGTTTTCTGGAACAGAAAACCGCTTCAAAAACGCAGTCCAGACGCCCAAGAAATTACGATTTTTGTTTCGACAGTGCTTCCTTAGGTGGATTTTGAGGTATGTACCTATGTATGAAAATTACTAATTAATTAATTTTTTGCAGATTCCCTGGAGCCAGACGCGCGGGCGAGGTGTCAGGAGAAGCGTCTCGGCGCGGGCTAGCTAGCTGTGACGTTTCCGGGAATAAGGGTTGAACAAAATTTTTAGGGGTGGTCAAAAAACCAGTTTTTTCAGGCAAAAAACGTGTTTTCAGCGACCGGGAAGGGTTTCAATTCGCGCACAGCGCCGGGAACCCAAGGTTAGTATGGCGAAAACACGATTCCGCAAACAGGAAGAAAATCGAATGAAGGGTTCCGTAGTTAGAACCAGGTAAGTATGTTGAATTTAGTAAAAAAGGGGTTGGTGCCAAAATTAAAACCACCCTTGCAGATTTGTCAAAAATATTGCGTCAATAAGTTAGGGGACGCCTATTAAAGTTTTCTGGAACAGAAAACCGCTTCAAAAACGCAGTCCAGACGCCCAAGAAATTACGATTTTTGTTTCGACAGTGCTTCCTTAGGTGGATTTTGAGGTATGTACCTATGTATGAAAATTACTAATTAATTAATTTTTTGCAGATTCCCTGGAGCCAGACGCGCGGGCGAGGTGTCAGGAGAAGCGTCTCGGCGCGGGCTAGCTAGCTGTGACGTTTCCGGGAATAAGGGTTGAACAAAATTTTTAGGGGTGGTCAAAAAACCAGTTTTTTCAGGCAAAAAACGTGTTTTCAGCGACCGGGAAGGGTTTCAATTCGCGCACAGCGCCGGGAACCCAAGGTTAGTATGGCGAAAACACGATTCCGCAAACAGGAAGAAAATCGAATGAAGGGTTCCGTAGTTAGAACCAGGTAAGTATGTTGAATTTAGTAAAAAAGGGGTTGGTGCCAAAATTAAAACCACCCTTGCAGATTTGTCAAAAATATTGCGTCAATAAGTTAGGGGACGCCTATTAAAGTTTTCTGGAACAGAAAACCGCTTCAAAAACGCAGTCCAGACGCCCAAGAAATTACGATTTTTGTTTCGACAGTGCTTCCTTAGGTGGATTTTGAGGTATGTACCTATGTATGAAAATTACTAATTAATTAATTTTTTGCAGATTCCCTGGAGCCAGACGCGCGGGCGAGGTGTCAGGAGAAGCGTCTCGGCGCGGGCTAGCTAGCTGTGACGTTTCCGGGAATAAGGGTTGAACAAAATTTTTAGGGGTGGTCAAAAAACCAGTTTTTTCAGGCAAAAAACGTGTTTTCAGCGACCGGGAAGGGTTTCAATTCGCGCACAGCGCCGGGAACCCAAGGTTAGTATGGCGAAAACACGATTCCGCAAACAGGAAGAAAATCGAATGAAGGGTTCCGTAGTTAGAACCAGGTAAGTATGTTGAATTTAGTAAAAAAGGGGTTGGTGCCAAAATTAAAACCACCCTTGCAGATTTGTCAAAAATATTGCGTCAATAAGTTAGGGGACGCCTATTAAAGTTTTCTGGAACAGAAAACCGCTTCAAAAACGCAGTCCAGACGCCCAAGAAATTACGATTTTTGTTTCGACAGTGCTTCCTTAGGTGGATTTTGAGGTATGTACCTATGTATGAAAATTACTAATTAATTAATTTTTTGCAGATTCCCTGGAGCCAGACGCGCGGGCGAGGTGTCAGGAGAAGCGTCTCGGCGCGGGCTAGCTAGCTGTGACGTTTCCGGGAATAAGGGTTGAACAAAATTTTTAGGGGTGGTCAAAAAACCAGTTTTTTCAGGCAAAAAACGTGTTTTCAGCGACCGGGAAGGGTTTCAATTCGCGCACAGCGCCGGGAACCCAAGGTTAGTATGGCGAAAACACGATTCCGCAAACAGGAAGAAAATCGAATGAAGGGTTCCGTAGTTAGAACCAGGTAAGTATGTTGAATTTAGTAAAAAAGGGGTTGGTGCCAAAATTAAAACCACCCTTGCAGATTTGTCAAAAATATTGCGTCAATAAGTTAGGGGACGCCTATTAAAGTTTTCTGGAACAGAAAACCGCTTCAAAAACGCAGTCCAGACGCCCAAGAAATTACGATTTTTGTTTCGACAGTGCTTCCTTAGGTGGATTTTGAGGTATGTACCTATGTATGAAAATTACTAATTAATTAATTTTTTGCAGATTCCCTGGAGCCAGACGCGCGGGCGAGGTGTCAGGAGAAGCGTCTCGGCGCGGGCTAGCTAGCTGTGACGTTTCCGGGAATAAGGGTTGAACAAAATTTTTAGGGGTGGTCAAAAAACCAGTTTTTTCAGGCAAAAAACGTGTTTTCAGCGACCGGGAAGGGTTTCAATTCGCGCACAGCGCCGGGAACCCAAGGTTAGTATGGCGAAAACACGATTCCGCAAACAGGAAGAAAATCGAATGAAGGGTTCCGTAGTTAGAACCAGGTAAGTATGTTGAATTTAGTAAAAAAGGGGTTGGTGCCAAAATTAAAACCACCCTTGCAGATTTGTCAAAAATATTGCGTCAATAAGTTAGGGGACGCCTATTAAAGTTTTCTGGAACAGAAAACCGCTTCAAAAACGCAGTCCAGACGCCCAAGAAATTACGATTTTTGTTTCGACAGTGCTTCCTTAGGTGGATTTTGAGGTATGTACCTATGTATGAAAATTACTAATTAATTAATTTTTTGCAGATTCCCTGGAGCCAGACGCGCGGGCGAGGTGTCAGGAGAAGCGTCTCGGCGCGGGCTAGCTAGCTGTGACGTTTCCGGGAATAAGGGTTGAACAAAATTTTTAGGGGTGGTCAAAAAACCAGTTTTTTCAGGCAAAAAACGTGTTTTCAGCGACCGGGAAGGGTTTCAATTCGCGCACAGCGCCGGGAACCCAAGGTTAGTATGGCGAAAACACGATTCCGCAAACAGGAAGAAAATCGAATGAAGGGTTCCGTAGTTAGAACCAGGTAAGTATGTTGAATTTAGTAAAAAAGGGGTTGGTGCCAAAATTAAAACCACCCTTGCAGATTTGTCAAAAATATTGCGTCAATAAGTTAGGGGACGCCTATTAAAGTTTTCTGGAACAGAAAACCGCTTCAAAAACGCAGTCCAGACGCCCAAGAAATTACGATTTTTGTTTCGACAGTGCTTCCTTAGGTGGATTTTGAGGTATGTACCTATGTATGAAAATTACTAATTAATTAATTTTTTGCAGATTCCCTGGAGCCAGACGCGCGGGCGAGGTGTCAGGAGAAGCGTCTCGGCGCGGGCTAGCTAGCTGTGACGTTTCCGGGAATAAGGGTTGAACAAAATTTTTAGGGGTGGTCAAAAAACCAGTTTTTTCAGGCAAAAAACGTGTTTTCAGCGACCGGGAAGGGTTTCAATTCGCGCACAGCGCCGGGAACCCAAGGTTAGTATGGCGAAAACACGATTCCGCAAACAGGAAGAAAATCGAATGAAGGGTTCCGTAGTTAGAACCAGGTAAGTATGTTGAATTTAGTAAAAAAGGGGTTGGTGCCAAAATTAAAACCACCCTTGCAGATTTGTCAAAAATATTGCGTCAATAAGTTAGGGGACGCCTATTAAAGTTTTCTGGAACAGAAAACCGCTTCAAAAACGCAGTCCAGACGCCCAAGAAATTACGATTTTTGTTTCGACAGTGCTTCCTTAGGTGGATTTTGAGGTATGTACCTATGTATGAAAATTACTAATTAATTAATTTTTTGCAGATTCCCTGGAGCCAGACGCGCGGGCGAGGTGTCAGGAGAAGCGTCTCGGCGCGGGCTAGCTAGCTGTGACGTTTCCGGGAATAAGGGTTGAACAAAATTTTTAGGGGTGGTCAAAAAACCAGTTTTTTCAGGCAAAAAACGTGTTTTCAGCGACCGGGAAGGGTTTCAATTCGCGCACAGCGCCGGGAACCCAAGGTTAGTATGGCGAAAACACGATTCCGCAAACAGGAAGAAAATCGAATGAAGGGTTCCGTAGTTAGAACCAGGTAAGTATGTTGAATTTAGTAAAAAAGGGGTTGGTGCCAAAATTAAAACCACCCTTGCAGATTTGTCAAAAATATTGCGTCAATAAGTTAGGGGACGCCTATTAAAGTTTTCTGGAACAGAAAACCGCTTCAAAAACGCAGTCCAGACGCCCAAGAAATTACGATTTTTGTTTCGACAGTGCTTCCTTAGGTGGATTTTGAGGTATGTACCTATGTATGAAAATTACTAATT
Organism: Melanchra persicariae; assembly: GCA_947386135.1. Taxonomy (NCBI): domain Eukaryota; kingdom Metazoa; phylum Arthropoda; class Insecta; order Lepidoptera; family Noctuidae; genus Melanchra; species Melanchra persicariae. The sequence goes on from CANDNS010000014.1 coordinate 16,549, forward strand.
AATTAATTTTTTGCAGATTCCCTGGAGCCAGACGCGCGGGCGAGGTGTCAGGAGAAGCGTCTCGGCGCGGGCTAGCTAGCTGTGACGTTTCCGGGAATAAGGGTTGAACAAAATTTTTAGGGGTGGTCAAAAAACCAGTTTTTTCAGGCAAAAAACGTGTTTTCAGCGACCGGGAAGGGTTTCAATTCGCGCACAGCGCCGGGAACCCAAGGTTAGTATGGCGAAAACACGATTCCGCAAACAGGAAGAAAATCGAATGAAGGGTTCCGTAGTTAGAACCAGGTAAGTATGTTGAATTTAGTAAAAAAGGGGTTGGTGCCAAAATTAAAACCACCCTTGCAGATTTGTCAAAAATATTGCGTCAATAAGTTAGGGGACGCCTATTAAAGTTTTCTGGAACAGAAAACCGCTTCAAAAACGCAGTCCAGACGCCCAAGAAATTACGATTTTTGTTTCGACAGTGCTTCCTTAGGTGGATTTTGAGGTATGTACCTATGTATGAAAATTACTAATTAATTAATTTTTTGCAGATTCCCTGGAGCCAGACGCGCGGGCGAGGTGTCAGGAGAAGCGTCTCGGCGCGGGCTAGCTAGCTGTGACGTTTCCGGGAATAAGGGTTGAACAAAATTTTTAGGGGTGGTCAAAAAACCAGTTTTTTCAGGCAAAAAACGTGTTTTCAGCGACCGGGAAGGGTTTCAATTCGCGCACAGCGCCGGGAACCCAAGGTTAGTATGGCGAAAACACGATTCCGCAAACAGGAAGAAAATCGAATGAAGGGTTCCGTAGTTAGAACCAGGTAAGTATGTTGAATTTAGTAAAAAAGGGGTTGGTGCCAAAATTAAAACCACCCTTGCAGATTTGTCAAAAATATTGCGTCAATAAGTTAGGGGACGCCTATTAAAGTTTTCTGGAACAGAAAACCGCTTCAAAAACGCAGTCCAGACGCCCAAGAAATTACGATTTTTGTTTCGACAGTGCTTCCTTAGGTGGATTTTGAGGTATGTACCTATGTATGAAAATTACTAATTAATTAATTTTTTGCAGATTCCCTGGAGCCAGACGCGCGGGCGAGGTGTCAGGAGAAGCGTCTCGGCGCGGGCTAGCTAGCTGTGACGTTTCCGGGAATAAGGGTTGAACAAAATTTTTAGGGGTGGTCAAAAAACCAGTTTTTTCAGGCAAAAAACGTGTTTTCAGCGACCGGGAAGGGTTTCAATTCGCGCACAGCGCCGGGAACCCAAGGTTAGTATGGCGAAAACACGATTCCGCAAACAGGAAGAAAATCGAATGAAGGGTTCCGTAGTTAGAACCAGGTAAGTATGTTGAATTTAGTAAAAAAGGGGTTGGTGCCAAAATTAAAACCACCCTTGCAGATTTGTCAAAAATATTGCGTCAATAAGTTAGGGGACGCCTATTAAAGTTTTCTGGAACAGAAAACCGCTTCAAAAACGCAGTCCAGACGCCCAAGAAATTACGATTTTTGTTTCGACAGTGCTTCCTTAGGTGGATTTTGAGGTATGTACCTATGTATGAAAATTACTAATTAATTAATTTTTTGCAGATTCCCTGGAGCCAGACGCGCGGGCGAGGTGTCAGGAGAAGCGTCTCGGCGCGGGCTAGCTAGCTGTGACGTTTCCGGGAATAAGGGTTGAACAAAATTTTTAGGGGTGGTCAAAAAACCAGTTTTTTCAGGCAAAAAACGTGTTTTCAGCGACCGGGAAGGGTTTCAATTCGCGCACAGCGCCGGGAACCCAAGGTTAGTATGGCGAAAACACGATTCCGCAAACAGGAAGAAAATCGAATGAAGGGTTCCGTAGTTAGAACCAGGTAAGTATGTTGAATTTAGTAAAAAAGGGGTTGGTGCCAAAATTAAAACCACCCTTGCAGATTTGTCAAAAATATTGCGTCAATAAGTTAGGGGACGCCTATTAAAGTTTTCTGGAACAGAAAACCGCTTCAAAAACGCAGTCCAGACGCCCAAGAAATTACGATTTTTGTTTCGACAGTGCTTCCTTTTTTTTTTTTTTTTTTTTATAGGATGGGAAATCATCAAATGACCCCTCCCGCTCTGGGTGGAGCGGCAGGGAGTGTCAGACTTTTACTGACTAAAACCCACCCTTAGTCCTCCTAGTGCCTTTCTTCCCAGGGCCGCGGTAACTCTTTCGAACAATTCCGCAACCCTGGCAGGCTCTGGCCCTGGCGGGCCCCGTCTCCGTTGCTGACTGCTCGTTGCTGACGGCGCGTTTGGAGTGAACGCGCCGTCGACTCTGGCCTGACCTGATCGGACAGCGAGCTACCCATTGCTCGCTGTCCGCAGGCGTCAGTCACTGCGCCTTGCCCAGGAGCGTCAGTTCCTGAGAGGCGCAGCGACTGACGTACGTCTGGAGGAGGCGAAATGGGGCCATTACTGGCACTCCATTCTCGCCCCCTCCCGAGCAGTTGCAGCGGCGGCGACGGTGGCGGCGGCTGCGGCGGAAGCGACGGCGGCGGCGGCGGCGGTGGAGGAGGGTTTTCTCCTCGACCCGGCCCTGGCGGTTGGACCGCAGGCTTTGCCCCCAGCCCAGTGATCGGCCGGCTTGCCAGCTGCCGCACATGCGAAGCAGTGCGGCGCGGCGTCGCACGAGCCGGCCCTGTGACCGGGCTGACCACAGCGGAAGCAGTGGTCACTGCGGTCCACCTCCGAGGTGCAGCGTGCTCCCACGTGGTTGCCAACTTGGCAACGGAAGCACCTCAGAGGTCTGGGCTCCAGCAGTTTTACCTGCGCGGAGACCCAGCCCACCAAAAGCCTTCGGCCCTCCGAGACTTTCTTGGCCGCCGACACGGGGCAGCTCACCACTACGGTTCGCATGCCCGTGTTGTCAGGACGGATGGTGCCCGCCTTCACCTCCTCTGCAGAGCACCCCCCCGTCCTGACGACGGCGGCCAACACCTCCTCCTCCGTGACGGAGTCGTCCAGGCCCAAGATGCGCATATCTATGCACTTCGTAGGCCTGGACACTCGGACGTCATCCGCGCCCAAGGACGCCCTAAGCCTTTCGGCTAGAGCGTCCGCGGCCGGACCGCTGCCTGCTCCAGGGATCTCGAGCATCCTGGCCCCGGTCATGGTGACCCTGAGCCGGAGACTCCCGACGATGCCAAGCTCACCGAGGTTGATGGCCTCCTTGGCCTTGGTGAGCGTGTTGGCATACGTCACGCCCCTCTTCACCGCGTCCGGCTGCAGTGTTAAAACTACAGCCGCGGTCTTCGGGGCGCGGAGCGCAGCCGCGACGCCTCGCGCTCGCTGCCGCCGCCTTCTCTCCCGCCTCTTTGCCGCCCTGGCTGCCTTTCCCGCCTTCTTCTTCTCCCCGGCCACTTGCCATTCGGCTTGAGCCGGGGGAGGTTCAGAAGGCGAGGAAGCCGGGGGGAGCTGCTGCTCGGCTGGCGCAGGAGCCTTTGCCGTCCGCGCAGCCGCCCCACCCTTCCTCTTCCTTCCCGGGGCCGGGTCTGGTTTTCCCGACACCGGCTTCGCGGGTGCCGGCCCGGACCCTTTGTCCTGGCCGGACGACCCCGGTGTGGCAGCCACGGCGGCCGCGTACGACGCCGCCTTTTTTTGGGCTGGAGCCTTCCCACTCGCCGCTAACGGGGGGCGCAAGACGATGCCCTCCAGGACGGAAAACCGCGCCTGGAAGGCAGCCATCTCCTGCCGCACCAGGTCCAGCACCTGGCCCTCCTGCGGCACGGGGTGGCTGTTCTCCCTGCGCCCCCCTTTAGGCGCCCCCTGTGGGCCGGCTCCCTGTAGCCTGGCCAGGTCTGCTCGGAGCCCCGTATTCTCTCTCTGGAGGCGCTCCGTGGCGGCAGCCAAGCGGGCGACCTCCGCCCGCAGGTTGGACATCTCGTCCACCGGAGGCCCACCTCGATTAGCCTCCGCTGCCGCCAGGATGGAGGTCAGCGCTTCTCTTATGGCCCTGTTTTTAGAGGAGAGTTTCCTCTTCAGGGCCACATCGCGAAGCGCGGCCTCCACCGCCTCCGCAAACCCGGCCCTCCGAAGCTCCTGTCCGGAGTCATCCGGCTCACCGCCGGAGGACTCCGAACCAGGAGCCCTGCTACCGCCCTCTCCGGGGGGTCGTCCAGCATCGGCGAGCTCCCCGGCTCGCCGGCCAGTCTCCTTGGGGGCAGGAGCTCTGCTCTTGCCTCCCTCTCGGCCCTTACCCCGCCTGCTGGTGGGGATCTTGCGAGCCGAGGCAACCTCGTCGCTGCAGGACGACCCCTGGTCTTGCTCTGGTCTGGGCCGCTTGCGGAAGGACCTGGAGTCCTCCGAAGCAGCCCCCGCTCCCTCGGGTACAGAGCTCGCCGAGCTAACGGTCGCTAGGTCGTCGGAGTCCAACTCAGACTCCGACTCTACACCCGCGCGACGCTCAAGCGAGCCCTCCTCCCAATACAGCGCACCTTCGCCCGTGCTCCGCCCGACCGACACTCTGTCGGGCGAGTCAAAACTAAAACCGATCAGGTCCTCCTCGGATAGTAAAGATCGGGGGCCTCCTCGGCCCTTGTTGCCAACGGCAAACGGTTGGTGGACAGCCCTGTTGCCCCCCCCAGAATACGAGGGGCTTGACGCACGAGGCGTGGCGGATTCTCGGACCGCTGTGCAGTCCGTACCGCCCTGGGGTAATATCTTTTTACCAGGCCTGTCCATGATTGTCCTTTTTAAGGGTGCGGTCCCTTTCTCCCCTTCTCTCTCAGTGCTTGCTCGCTGCCCTCACAGTCACGTCTGATGATCAGACGCGTACCAGAGAGCAGCGAGCAAGCCAATGAGACGCACACCGTCCGAGGACCCGAACACTGCTCAAGTCTCCGAACGGTGTGCCCCTCTTGTGTCTCTCTTGGTCTGGTCTCTCACTTGGGACCTTCCGGCATGAGTGGCTCTACCGGCAAAGCCCCCAAGATCACTGAGACACGCAAGCCCCACCACGACGGCAACGTGGAGACACGGTTGGTGGGGTCGACAGTGCTTCCTTAGGTGGATTTTGAGGTATGTACCTATGTATGAAAATTACTAATTAATTAATTTTTTGCAGATTCCCTGGAGCCAGACGCGCGGGCGAGGTGTCAGGAGAAGCGTCTCGGCGCGGGCTAGCTAGCTGTGACGTTTCCGGGAATAAGGGTTGAACAAAATTTTTAGGGGTGGTCAAAAAACCAGTTTTTTCAGGCAAAAAACGTGTTTTCAGCGACCGGGAAGGGTTTCAATTCGCGCACAGCGCCGGGAACCCAAGGTTAGTATGGCGAAAACACGATTCCGCAAACAGGAAGAAAATCGAATGAAGGGTTCCGTAGTTAGAACCAGGTAAGTATGTTGAATTTAGTAAAAAAGGGGTTGGTGCCAAAATTAAAACCACCCTTGCAGATTTGTCAAAAATATTGCGTCAATAAGTTAGGGGACGCCTATTAAAGTTTTCTGGAACAGAAAACCGCTTCAAAAACGCAGTCCAGACGCCCAAGAAATTACGATTTTTGTTTCGACAGTGCTTCCTTAGGTGGATTTTGAGGTATGTACCTATGTATGAAAATTACTAATTAATTAATTTTTTGCAGATTCCCTGGAGCCAGACGCGCGGGCGAGGTGTCAGGAGAAGCGTCTCGGCGCGGGCTAGCTAGCTGTGACGTTTCCGGGAATAAGGGTTGAACAAAATTTTTAGGGGTGGTCAAAAAACCAGTTTTTTCAGGCAAAAAACGTGTTTTCAGCGACCGGGAAGGGTTTCAATTCGCGCACAGCGCCGGGAACCCAAGGTTAGTATGGCGAAAACACGATTCCGCAAACAGGAAGAAAATCGAATGAAGGGTTCCGTAGTTAGAACCAGGTAAGTATGTTGAATTTAGTAAAAAAGGGGTTGGTGCCAAAATTAAAACCACCCTTGCAGATTTGTCAAAAATATTGCGTCAATAAGTTAGGGGACGCCTATTAAAGTTTTCTGGAACAGAAAACCGCTTCAAAAACGCAGTCCAGACGCCCAAGAAATTACGATTTTTGTTTCGACAGTGCTTCCTTAGGTGGATTTTGAGGTATGTACCTATGTATGAAAATTACTAATTAATTAATTTTTTGCAGATTCCCTGGAGCCAGACGCGCGGGCGAGGTGTCAGGAGAAGCGTCTCGGCGCGGGCTAGCTAGCTGTGACGTTTCCGGGAATAAGGGTTGAACAAAATTTTTAGGGGTGGTCAAAAAACCAGTTTTTTCAGGCAAAAAACGTGTTTTCAGCGACCGGGAAGGGTTTCAATTCGCGCACAGCGCCGGGAACCCAAGGTTAGTATGGCGAAAACACGATTCCGCAAACAGGAAGAAAATCGAATGAAGGGTTCCGTAGTTAGAACCAGGTAAGTATGTTGAATTTAGTAAAAAAGGGGTTGGTGCCAAAATTAAAACCACCCTTGCAGATTTGTCAAAAATATTGCGTCAATAAGTTAGGGGACGCCTATTAAAGTTTTCTGGAACAGAAAACCGCTTCAAAAACGCAGTCCAGACGCCCAAGAAATTACGATTTTTGTTTCGACAGTGCTTCCTTAGGTGGATTTTGAGGTATGTACCTATGTATGAAAATTACTAATTAATTAATTTTTTGCAGATTCCCTGGAGCCAGACGCGCGGGCGAGGTGTCAGGAGAAGCGTCTCGGCGCGGGCTAGCTAGCTGTGACGTTTCCGGGAATAAGGGTTGAACAAAATTTTTAGGGGTGGTCAAAAAACCAGTTTTTTCAGGCAAAAAACGTGTTTTCAGCGACCGGGAAGGGTTTCAATTCGCGCACAGCGCCGGGAACCCAAGGTTAGTATGGCGAAAACACGATTCCGCAAACAGGAAGAAAATCGAATGAAGGGTTCCGTAGTTAGAACCAGGTAAGTATGTTGAATTTAGTAAAAAAGGGGTTGGTGCCAAAATTAAAACCACCCTTGCAGATTTGTCAAAAATATTGCGTCAATAAGTTAGGGGACGCCTATTAAAGTTTTCTGGAACAGAAAACCGCTTCAAAAACGCAGTCCAGACGCCCAAGAAATTACGATTTTTGTTTCGACAGTGCTTCCTTAGGTGGATTTTGAGGTATGTACCTATGTATGAAAATTACTAATTAATTAATTTTTTGCAGATTCCCTGGAGCCAGACGCGCGGGCGAGGTGTCAGGAGAAGCGTCTCGGCGCGGGCTAGCTAGCTGTGACGTTTCCGGGAATAAGGGTTGAACAAAATTTTTAGGGGTGGTCAAAAAACCAGTTTTTTCAGGCAAAAAACGTGTTTTCAGCGACCGGGAAGGGTTTCAATTCGCGCACAGCGCCGGGAACCCAAGGTTAGTATGGCGAAAACACGATTCCGCAAACAGGAAGAAAATCGAATGAAGGGTTCCGTAGTTAGAACCAGGTAAGTATGTTGAATTTAGTAAAAAAGGGGTTGGTGCCAAAATTAAAACCACCCTTGCAGATTTGTCAAAAATATTGCGTCAATAAGTTAGGGGACGCCTATTAAAGTTTTCTGGAACAGAAAACCGCTTCAAAAACGCAGTCCAGACGCCCAAGAAATTACGATTTTTGTTTCGACAGTGCTTCCTTAGGTGGATTTTGAGGTATGTACCTATGTATGAAAATTACTAATTAATTAATTTTTTGCAGATTCCCTGGAGCCAGACGCGCGGGCGAGGTGTCAGGAGAAGCGTCTCGGCGCGGGCTAGCTAGCTGTGACGTTTCCGGGAATAAGGGTTGAACAAAATTTTTAGGGGTGGTCAAAAAACCAGTTTTTTCAGGCAAAAAACGTGTTTTCAGCGACCGGGAAGGGTTTCAATTCGCGCACAGCGCCGGGAACCCAAGGTTAGTATGGCGAAAACACGATTCCGCAAACAGGAAGAAAATCGAATGAAGGGTTCCGTAGTTAGAACCAGGTAAGTATGTTGAATTTAGTAAAAAAGGGGTTGGTGCCAAAATTAAAACCACCCTTGCAGATTTGTCAAAAATATTGCGTCAATAAGTTAGGGGACGCCTATTAAAGTTTTCTGGAACAGAAAACCGCTTCAAAAACGCAGTCCAGACGCCCAAGAAATTACGATTTTTGTTTCGACAGTGCTTCCTTAGGTGGATTTTGAGGTATGTACCTATGTATGAAAATTACTAATTAATTAATTTTTTGCAGATTCCCTGGAGCCAGACGCGCGGGCGAGGTGTCAGGAGAAGCGTCTCGGCGCGGGCTAGCTAGCTGTGACGTTTCCGGGAATAAGGGTTGAACAAAATTTTTAGGGGTGGTCAAAAAACCAGTTTTTTCAGGCAAAAAACGTGTTTTCAGCGACCGGGAAGGGTTTCAATTCGCGCACAGCGCCGGGAACCCAAGGTTAGTATGGCGAAAACACGATTCCGCAAACAGGAAGAAAATCGAATGAAGGGTTCCGTAGTTAGAACCAGGTAAGTATGTTGAATTTAGTAAAAAAGGGGTTGGTGCCAAAATTAAAACCACCCTTGCAGATTTGTCAAAAATATTGCGTCAATAAGTTAGGGGACGCCTATTAAAGTTTTCTGGAACAGAAAACCGCTTCAAAAACGCAGTCCAGACGCCCAAGAAATTACGATTTTTGTTTCGACAGTGCTTCCTTAGGTGGATTTTGAGGTATGTACCTATGTATGAAAATTACTAATTAATTAATTTTTTGCAGATTCCCTGGAGCCAGACGCGCGGGCGAGGTGTCAGGAGAAGCGTCTCGGCGCGGGCTAGCTAGCTGTGACGTTTCCGGGAATAAGGGTTGAACAAAATTTTTAGGGGTGGTCAAAAAACCAGTTTTTTCAGGCAAAAAACGTGTTTTCAGCGACCGGGAAGGGTTTCAATTCGCGCACAGCGCCGGGAACCCAAGGTTAGTATGGCGAAAACACGATTCCGCAAACAGGAAGAAAATCGAATGAAGGGTTCCGTAGTTAGAACCAGGTAAGTATGTTGAATTTAGTAAAAAAGGGGTTGGTGCCAAAATTAAAACCACCCTTGCAGATTTGTCAAAAATATTGCGTCAATAAGTTAGGGGACGCCTATTAAAGTTTTCTGGAACAGAAAACCGCTTCAAAAACGCAGTCCAGACGCCCAAGAAATTACGATTTTTGTTTCGACAGTGCTTCCTTAGGTGGATTTTGAGGTATGTACCTATGTATGAAAATTACTAATTAATTAATTTTTTGCAGATTCCCTGGAGCCAGACGCGCGGGCGAGGTGTCAGGAGAAGCGTCTCGGCGCGGGCTAGCTAGCTGTGACGTTTCCGGGAATAAGGGTTGAACAAAATTTTTAGGGGTGGTCAAAAAACCAGTTTTTTCAGGCAAAAAACGTGTTTTCAGCGACCGGGAAGGGTTTCAATTCGCGCACAGCGCCGGGAACCCAAGGTTAGTATGGCGAAAACACGATTCCGCAAACAGGAAGAAAATCGAATGAAGGGTTCCGTAGTTAGAACCAGGTAAGTATGTTGAATTTAGTAAAAAAGGGGTTGGTGCCAAAATTAAAACCACCCTTGCAGATTTGTCAAAAATATTGCGTCAATAAGTTAGGGGACGCCTATTAAAGTTTTCTGGAACAGAAAACCGCTTCAAAAACGCAGTCCAGACGCCCAAGAAATTACGATTTTTGTTTCGACAGTGCTTCCTTAGGTGGATTTTGAGGTATGTACCTATGTATGAAAATTACTAATTAATTAATTTTTTGCAGATTCCCTGGAGCCAGACGCGCGGGCGAGGTGTCAGGAGAAGCGTCTCGGCGCGGGCTAGCTAGCTGTGACGTTTCCGGGAATAAGGGTTGAACAAAATTTTTAGGGGTGGTCAAAAAACCAGTTTTTTCAGGCAAAAAACGTGTTTTCAGCGACCGGGAAGGGTTTCAATTCGCGCACAGCGCCGGGAACCCAAGGTTAGTATGGCGAAAACACGATTCCGCAAACAGGAAGAAAATCGAATGAAGGGTTCCGTAGTTAGAACCAGGTAAGTATGTTGAATTTAGTAAAAAAGGGGTTGGTGCCAAAATTAAAACCACCCTTGCAGATTTGTCAAAAATATTGCGTCAATAAGTTAGGGGACGCCTATTAAAGTTTTCTGGAACAGAAAACCGCTTCAAAAACGCAGTCCAGACGCCCAAGAAATTACGATTTTTGTTTCGACAGTGCTTCCTTAGGTGGATTTTGAGGTATGTACCTATGTATGAAAATTACTAATTAATTAATTTTTTGCAGATTCCCTGGAGCCAGACGCGCGGGCGAGGTGTCAGGAGAAGCGTCTCGGCGCGGGCTAGCTAGCTGTGACGTTTCCGGGAATAAGGGTTGAACAAAATTTTTAGGGGTGGTCAAAAAACCAGTTTTTTCAGGCAAAAAACGTGTTTTCAGCGACCGGGAAGGGTTTCAATTCGCGCACAGCGCCGGGAACCCAAGGTTAGTATGGCGAAAACACGATTCCGCAAACAGGAAGAAAATCGAATGAAGGGTTCCGTAGTTAGAACCAGGTAAGTATGTTGAATTTAGTAAAAAAGGGGTTGGTGCCAAAATTAAAACCACCCTTGCAGATTTGTCAAAAATATTGCGTCAATAAGTTAGGGGACGCCTATTAAAGTTTTCTGGAACAGAAAACCGCTTCAAAAACGCAGTCCAGACGCCCAAGAAATTACGATTTTTGTTTCGACAGTGCTTCCTTAGGTGGATTTTGAGGTATGTACCTATGTATGAAAATTACTAATTAATTAATTTTTTGCAGATTCCCTGGAGCCAGACGCGCGGGCGAGGTGTCAGGAGAAGCGTCTCGGCGCGGGCTAGCTAGCTGTGACGTTTCCGGGAATAAGGGTTGAACAAAATTTTTAGGGGTGGTCAAAAAACCAGTTTTTTCAGGCAAAAAACGTGTTTTCAGCGACCGGGAAGGGTTTCAATTCGCGCACAGCGCCGGGAACCCAAGGTTAGTATGGCGAAAACACGATTCCGCAAACAGGAAGAAAATCGAATGAAGGGTTCCGTAGTTAGAACCAGGTAAGTATGTTGAATTTAGTAAAAAAGGGGTTGGTGCCAAAATTAAAACCACCCTTGCAGATTTGTCAAAAATATTGCGTCAATAAGTTAGGGGACGCCTATTAAAGTTTTCTGGAACAGAAAACCGCTTCAAAAACGCAGTCCAGACGCCCAAGAAATTACGATTTTTGTTTCGACAGTGCTTCCTTAGGTGGATTTTGAGGTATGTACCTATGTATGAAAATTACTAATTAATTAATTTTTTGCAGATTCCCTGGAGCCAGACGCGCGGGCGAGGTGTCAGGAGAAGCGTCTCGGCGCGGGCTAGCTAGCTGTGACGTTTCCGGGAATAAGGGTTGAACAAAATTTTTAGGGGTGGTCAAAAAACCAGTTTTTTCAGGCAAAAAACGTGTTTTCAGCGACCGGGAAGGGTTTCAATTCGCGCACAGCGCCGGGAACCCAAGGTTAGTATGGCGAAAACACGATTCCGCAAACAGGAAGAAAATCGAATGAAGGGTTCCGTAGTTAGAACCAGGTAAGTATGTTGAATTTAGTAAAAAAGGGGTTGGTGCCAAAATTAAAACCACCCTTGCAGATTTGTCAAAAATATTGCGTCAATAAGTTAGGGGACGCCTATTAAAGTTTTCTGGAACAGAAAACCGCTTCAAAAACGCAGTCCAGACGCCCAAGAAATTACGATTTTTGTTTCGACAGTGCTTCCTTAGGTGGATTTTGAGGTATGTACCTATGTATGAAAATTACTAATTAATTAATTTTTTGCAGATTCCCTGGAGCCAGACGCGCGGGCGAGGTGTCAGGAGAAGCGTCTCGGCGCGGGCTAGCTAGCTGTGACGTTTCCGGGAATAAGGGTTGAACAAAATTTTTAGGGGTGGTCAAAAAACCAGTTTTTTCAGGCAAAAAACGTGTTTTCAGCGACCGGGAAGGGTTTCAATTCGCGCACAGCGCCGGGAACCCAAGGTTAGTATGGCGAAAACACGATTCCGCAAACAGGAAGAAAATCGAATGAAGGGTTCCGTAGTTAGAACCAGGTAAGTATGTTGAATTTAGTAAAAAAGGGGTTGGTGCCAAAATTAAAACCACCCTTGCAGATTTGTCAAAAATATTGCGTCAATAAGTTAGGGGACGCCTATTAAAGTTTTCTGGAACAGAAAACCGCTTCAAAAACGCAGTCCAGACGCCCAAGAAATTACGATTTTTGTTTCGACAGTGCTTCCTTAGGTGGATTTTGAGGTATGTACCTATGTATGAAAATTACTAATTAATTAATTTTTTGCAGATTCCCTGGAGCCAGACGCGCGGGCGAGGTGTCAGGAGAAGCGTCTCGGCGCGGGCTAGCTAGCTGTGACGTTTCCGGGAATAAGGGTTGAACAAAATTTTTAGGGGTGGTCAAAAAACCAGTTTTTTCAGGCAAAAAACGTGTTTTCAGCGACCGGGAAGGGTTTCAATTCGCGCACAGCGCCGGGAACCCAAGGTTAGTATGGCGAAAACACGATTCCGCAAACAGGAAGAAAATCGAATGAAGGGTTCCGTAGTTAGAACCAGGTAAGTATGTTGAATTTAGTAAAAAAGGGGTTGGTGCCAAAATTAAAACCACCCTTGCAGATTTGTCAAAAATATTGCGTCAATAAGTTAGGGGACGCCTATTAAAGTTTTCTGGAACAGAAAACCGCTTCAAAAACGCAGTCCAGACGCCCAAGAAATTACGATTTTTGTTTCGACAGTGCTTCCTTAGGTGGATTTTGAGGTATGTACCTATGTATGAAAATTACTAATTAATTAATTTTTTGCAGATTCCCTGGAGCCAGACGCGCGGGCGAGGTGTCAGGAGAAGCGTCTCGGCGCGGGCTAGCTAGCTGTGACGTTTCCGGGAATAAGGGTTGAACAAAATTTTTAGGGGTGGTCAAAAAACCAGTTTTTTCAGGCAAAAAACGTGTTTTCAGCGACCGGGAAGGGTTTCAATTCGCGCACAGCGCCGGGAACCCAAGGTTAGTATGGCGAAAACACGATTCCGCAAACAGGAAGAAAATCGAATGAAGGGTTCCGTAGTTAGAACCAGGTAAGTATGTTGAATTTAGTAAAAAAGGGGTTGGTGCCAAAATTAAAACCACCCTTGCAGATTTGTCAAAAATATTGCGTCAATAAGTTAGGGGACGCCTATTAAAGTTTTCTGGAACAGAAAACCGCTTCAAAAACGCAGTCCAGACGCCCAAGAAATTACGATTTTTGTTTCGACAGTGCTTCCTTAGGTGGATTTTGAGGTATGTACCTATGTATGAAAATTACTAATTAATTAATTTTTTGCAGATTCCCTGGAGCCAGACGCGCGGGCGAGGTGTCAGGAGAAGCGTCTCGGCGCGGGCTAGCTAGCTGTGACGTTTCCGGGAATAAGGGTTGAACAAAATTTTTAGGGGTGGTCAAAAAACCAGTTTTTTCAGGCAAAAAACGTGTTTTCAGCGACCGGGAAGGGTTTCAATTCGCGCACAGCGCCGGGAACCCAAGGTTAGTATGGCGAAAACACGATTCCGCAAACAGGAAGAAAATCGAATGAAGGGTTCCGTAGTTAGAACCAGGTAAGTATGTTGAATTTAGTAAAAAAGGGGTTGGTGCCAAAATTAAAACCACCCTTGCAGATTTGTCAAAAATATTGCGTCAATAAGTTAGGGGACGCCTATTAAAGTTTTCTGGAACAGAAAACCGCTTCAAAAACGCAGTCCAGACGCCCAAGAAATTACGATTTTTGTTTCGACAGTGCTTCCTTAGGTGGATTTTGAGGTATGTACCTATGTATGAAAATTACTAATTAATTAATTTTTTGCAGATTCCCTGGAGCCAGACGCGCGGGCGAGGTGTCAGGAGAAGCGTCTCGGCGCGGGCTAGCTAGCTGTGACGTTTCCGGGAATAAGGGTTGAACAAAATTTTTAGGGGTGGTCAAAAAACCAGTTTTTTCAGGCAAAAAACGTGTTTTCAGCGACCGGGAAGGGTTTCAATTCGCGCACAGCGCCGGGAACCCAAGGTTAGTATGGCGAAAACACGATTCCGCAAACAGGAAGAAAATCGAATGAAGGGTTCCGTAGTTAGAACCAGGTAAGTATGTTGAATTTAGTAAAAAAGGGGTTGGTGCCAAAATTAAAACCACCCTTGCAGATTTGTCAAAAATATTGCGTCAATAAGTTAGGGGACGCCTATTAAAGTTTTCTGGAACAGAAAACCGCTTCAAAAACGCAGTCCAGACGCCCAAGAAATTACGATTTTTGTTTCGACAGTGCTTCCTTAGGTGGATTTTGAGGTATGTACCTATGTATGAAAATTACTAATTAATTAATTTTTTGCAGATTCCCTGGAGCCAGACGCGCGGGCGAGGTGTCAGGAGAAGCGTCTCGGCGCGGGCTAGCTAGCTGTGACGTTTCCGGGAATAAGGGTTGAACAAAATTTTTAGGGGTGGTCAAAAAACCAGTTTTTTCAGGCAAAAAACGTGTTTTCAGCGACCGGGAAGGGTTTCAATTCGCGCACAGCGCCGGGAACCCAAGGTTAGTATGGCGAAAACACGATTCCGCAAACAGGAAGAAAATCGAATGAAGGGTTCCGTAGTTAGAACCAGGTAAGTATGTTGAATTTAGTAAAAAAGGGGTTGGTGCCAAAATTAAAACCACCCTTGCAGATTTGTCAAAAATATTGCGTCAATAAGTTAGGGGACGCCTATTAAAGTTTTCTGGAACAGAAAACCGCTTCAAAAACGCAGTCCAGACGCCCAAGAAATTACGATTTTTGTTTCGACAGTGCTTCCTTAGGTGGATTTTGAGGTATGTACCTATGTATGAAAATTACTAATTAATTAATTTTTTGCAGATTCCCTGGAGCCAGACGCGCGGGCGAGGTGTCAGGAGAAGCGTCTCGGCGCGGGCTAGCTAGCTGTGACGTTTCCGGGAATAAGGGTTGAACAAAATTTTTAGGGGTGGTCAAAAAACCAGTTTTTTCAGGCAAAAAACGTGTTTTCAGCGACCGGGAAGGGTTTCAATTCGCGCACAGCGCCGGGAACCCAAGGTTAGTATGGCGAAAACACGATTCCGCAAACAGGAAGAAAATCGAATGAAGGGTTCCGTAGTTAGAACCAGGTAAGTATGTTGAATTTAGTAAAAAAGGGGTTGGTGCCAAAATTAAAACCACCCTTGCAGATTTGTCAAAAATATTGCGTCAATAAGTTAGGGGACGCCTATTAAAGTTTTCTGGAACAGAAAACCGCTTCAAAAACGCAGTCCAGACGCCCAAGAAATTACGATTTTTGTTTCGACAGTGCTTCCTTAGGTGGATTTTGAGGTATGTACCTATGTATGAAAATTACTAATTAATTAATTTTTTGCAGATTCCCTGGAGCCAGACGCGCGGGCGAGGTGTCAGGAGAAGCGTCTCGGCGCGGGCTAGCTAGCTGTGACGTTTCCGGGAATAAGGGTTGAACAAAATTTTTAGGGGTGGTCAAAAAACCAGTTTTTTCAGGCAAAAAACGTGTTTTCAGCGACCGGGAAGGGTTTCAATTCGCGCACAGCGCCGGGAACCCAAGGTTAGTATGGCGAAAACACGATTCCGCAAACAGGAAGAAAATCGAATGAAGGGTTCCGTAGTTAGAACCAGGTAAGTATGTTGAATTTAGTAAAAAAGGGGTTGGTGCCAAAATTAAAACCACCCTTGCAGATTTGTCAAAAATATTGCGTCAATAAGTTAGGGGACGCCTATTAAAGTTTTCTGGAACAGAAAACCGCTTCAAAAACGCAGTCCAGACGCCCAAGAAATTACGATTTTTGTTTCGACAGTGCTTCCTTAGGTGGATTTTGAGGTATGTACCTATGTATGAAAATTACTAATTAATTAATTTTTTGCAGATTCCCTGGAGCCAGACGCGCGGGCGAGGTGTCAGGAGAAGCGTCTCGGCGCGGGCTAGCTAGCTGTGACGTTTCCGGGAATAAGGGTTGAACAAAATTTTTAGGGGTGGTCAAAAAACCAGTTTTTTCAGGCAAAAAACGTGTTTTCAGCGACCGGGAAGGGTTTCAATTCGCGCACAGCGCCGGGAACCCAAGGTTAGTATGGCGAAAACACGATTCCGCAAACAGGAAGAAAATCGAATGAAGGGTTCCGTAGTTAGAACCAGGTAAGTATGTTGAATTTAGTAAAAAAGGGGTTGGTGCCAAAATTAAAACCACCCTTGCAGATTTGTCAAAAATATTGCGTCAATAAGTTAGGGGACGCCTATTAAAGTTTTCTGGAACAGAAAACCGCTTCAAAAACGCAGTCCAGACGCCCAAGAAATTACGATTTTTGTTTCGACAGTGCTTCCTTAGGTGGATTTTGAGGTATGTACCTATGTATGAAAATTACTAATTAATTAATTTTTTGCAGATTCCCTGGAGCCAGACGCGCGGGCGAGGTGTCAGGAGAAGCGTCTCGGCGCGGGCTAGCTAGCTGTGACGTTTCCGGGAATAAGGGTTGAACAAAATTTTTAGGGGTGGTCAAAAAACCAGTTTTTTCAGGCAAAAAACGTGTTTTCAGCGACCGGGAAGGGTTTCAATTCGCGCACAGCGCCGGGAACCCAAGGTTAGTATGGCGAAAACACGATTCCGCAAACAGGAAGAAAATCGAATGAAGGGTTCCGTAGTTAGAACCAGGTAAGTATGTTGAATTTAGTAAAAAAGGGGTTGGTGCCAAAATTAAAACCACCCTTGCAGATTTGTCAAAAATATTGCGTCAATAAGTTAGGGGACGCCTATTAAAGTTTTCTGGAACAGAAAACCGCTTCAAAAACGCAGTCCAGACGCCCAAGAAATTACGATTTTTGTTTCGACAGTGCTTCCTTAGGTGGATTTTGAGGTATGTACCTATGTATGAAAATTACTAATTAATTAATTTTTTGCAGATTCCCTGGAGCCAGACGCGCGGGCGAGGTGTCAGGAGAAGCGTCTCGGCGCGGGCTAGCTAGTTGTGACGTTTCCGGGAATAAGGGTTGAACAAAATTTTTAGGGGTGGTCAAAAAACCAGTTTTTTCAGGCAAAAAACGTGTTTTCAGCGACCGGGAAGGGTTTCAATTCGCGCACAGCGCCGGGAACCCAAGGTTAGTATGGCGAAAACACGATTCCGCAAACAGGAAGAAAATCGAATGAAGGGTTCCGTAGTTAGAACCAGGTAAGTATGTTGAATTTAGTAAAAAAGGGGTTGGTGCCAAAATTAAAACCACCCTTGCAGATTTGTCAAAAATATTGCGTCAATAAGTTAGGGGACGCCTATTAAAGTTTTCTGGAACAGAAAACCGCTTCAAAAACGCAGTCCAGACGCCCAAGAAATTACGATTTTTGTTTCGACAGTGCTTCCTTAGGTGGATTTTGAGGTATGTACCTATGTATGAAAATTACTAATTAATTAATTTTTTGCAGATTCCCTGGAGCCAGACGCGCGGGCGAGGTGTCAGGAGAAGCGTCTCGGCGCGGGCTAGCTAGCTGTGACGTTTCCGGGAATAAGGGTTGAACAAAATTTTTAGGGGTGGTCAAAAAACCAGTTTTTTCAGGCAAAAAACGTGTTTTCAGCGACCGGGAAGGGTTTCAATTCGCGCACAGCGCCGGGAACCCAAGGTTAGTATGGCGAAAACACGATTCCGCAAACAGGAAGAAAATCGAATGAAGGGTTCCGTAGTTAGAACCAGGTAAGTATGTTGAATTTAGTAAAAAAGGGGTTGGTGCCAAAATTAAAACCACCCTTGCAGATTTGTCAAAAATATTGCGTCAATAAGTTAGGGGACGCCTATTAAAGTTTTCTGGAACAGAAAACCGCTTCAAAAACGCAGTCCAGACGCCCAAGAAATTACGATTTTTGTTTCGACAGTGCTTCCTTAGGTGGATTTTGAGGTATGTACCTATGTATGAAAATTACTAATTAATTAATTTTTTGCAGATTCCCTGGAGCCAGACGCGCGGGCGAGGTGTCAGGAGAAGCGTCTCGGCGCGGGCTAGCTAGCTGTGACGTTTCCGGGAATAAGGGTTGAACAAAATTTTTAGGGGTGGTCAAAAAACCAGTTTTTTCAGGCAAAAAACGTGTTTTCAGCGACCGGGAAGGGTTTCAATTCGCGCACAGCGCCGGGAACCCAAGGTTAGTATGGCGAAAACACGATTCCGCAAACAGGAAGAAAATCGAATGAAGGGTTCCGTAGTTAGAACCAGGTAAGTATGTTGAATTTAGTAAAAAAGGGGTTGGTGCCAAAATTAAAACCACCCTTGCAGATTTGTCAAAAATATTGCGTCAATAAGTTAGGGGACGCCTATTAAAGTTTTCTGGAACAGAAAACCGCTTCAAAAACGCAGTCCAGACGCCCAAGAAATTACGATTTTTGTTTCGACAGTGCTTCCTTAGGTGGATTTTGAGGTATGTACCTATGTATGAAAATTACTAATTAATTAATTTTTTGCAGATTCCCTGGAGCCAGACGCGCGGGCGAGGTGTCAGGAGAAGCGTCTCGGCGCGGGCTAGCTAGCTGTGACGTTTCCGGGAATAAGGGTTGAACAAAATTTTTAGGGGTGGTCAAAAAACCAGTTTTTTCAGGCAAAAAACGTGTTTTCAGCGACCGGGAAGGGTTTCAATTCGCGCACAGCGCCGGGAACCCAAGGTTAGTATGGCGAAAACACGATTCCGCAAACAGGAAGAAAATCGAATGAAGGGTTCCGTAGTTAGAACCAGGTAAGTATGTTGAATTTAGTAAAAAAGGGGTTGGTGCCAAAATTAAAACCACCCTTGCAGATTTGTCAAAAATATTGCGTCAATAAGTTAGGGGACGCCTATTAAAGTTTTCTGGAACAGAAAACCGCTTCAAAAACGCAGTCCAGACGCCCAAGAAATTACGATTTTTGTTTCGACAGTGCTTCCTTAGGTGGATTTTGAGGTATGTACCTATGTATGAAAATTACTAATTAATTAATTTTTTGCAGATTCCCTGGAGCCAGACGCGCGGGCGAGGTGTCAGGAGAAGCGTCTCGGCGCGGGCTAGCTAGCTGTGACGTTTCCGGGAATAAGGGTTGAACAAAATTTTTAGGGGTGGTCAAAAAACCAGTTTTTTCAGGCAAAAAACGTGTTTTCAGCGACCGGGAAGGGTTTCAATTCGCGCACAGCGCCGGGAACCCAAGGTTAGTATGGCGAAAACACGATTCCGCAAACAGGAAGAAAATCGAATGAAGGGTTCCGTAGTTAGAACCAGGTAAGTATGTTGAATTTAGTAAAAAAGGGGTTGGTGCCAAAATTAAAACCACCCTTGCAGATTTGTCAAAAATATTGCGTCAATAAGTTAGGGGACGCCTATTAAAGTTTTCTGGAACAGAAAACCGCTTCAAAAACGCAGTCCAGACGCCCAAGAAATTACGATTTTTGTTTCGACAGTGCTTCCTTAGGTGGATTTTGAGGTATGTACCTATGTATGAAAATTACTAATTAATTAATTTTTTGCAGATTCCCTGGAGCCAGACGCGCGGGCGAGGTGTCAGGAGAAGCGTCTCGGCGCGGGCTAGCTAGCTGTGACGTTTTCGGGAATAAGGGTTGAACAAAATTTTTAGGGGTGGTCAAAAAACCAGTTTTTTCAGGCAAAAAGCGTGTTTTCAGCGACCGGGAAGGGTTTCAATTCGCGCACAGCGCCGGGAACCCAAGGTTAGTATGGCGAAAACACGATTCCGCAAACAGAATGAAAATCTAATGAAGGGTTCCGCAGTTAGAACCAGGTAAGTATGAAGAATTTAGTGAAAAAGGGGTTGGTGCCAAAATTAAAACCACCCTTGCAGATTTGTCAAAAATATTGCGTCAATAAGTTACGGGACGCCTATTAAAGTTTTCTGGAACAGAAAACCGCTTCAAAAACGCAGTCCAGACGCCCAAGAAATTACGATTTTTGTTTCGACAGTGCTTCCTTAGGTGGATTTTGAGGTATGTACCTATGTATGAAAATTACTAATTAATTAATTTTTTGCAGATTCCCTGGAGCCAGACGCGCGGGCGAGGTGTCAGGAGAAGCGTCTCGGCGCGGGCTAGCTAGCTGTGACGTTTTCGGGAATAAGGGTTGAACAAAATTTTTAGGGGTGGTCAAAAAACCAGTTTTTTCAGGCAAAAAGCGTGTTTTCAGCGACCGGGAAGGGTTTCAATTCGCGCACAGCGCCGGGAACCCAAGGTTAGTATGGCGAAAACACGATTCCGCAAACAGAATGAAAATCTAATGAAGGGTTCCGCAGTTAGAACCAGGTAAGTATGAAGAATTTAGTGAAAAAGGGGTTGGTGCCAAAATTAAAACCACCCTTGCAGATTTGTCAAAAATATTGCGTCAATAAGTTACGGGACGCCTATTAAAGTTTTCTGGAACAGAAAACCGCTTCAAAAACGCAGTCCAGACGCCCAAGAAATTACGATTTTTGTTTCGACAGTGCTTCCTTAGGTGGATTTTGAGGTATGTACCTATGTATGAAAATTACTAATTAATTAATTTTTTGCAGATTCCCTGGAGCCAGACGCGCGGGCGAGGTGTCAGGAGAAGCGTCTCGGCGCGGGCTAGCTAGCTGTGACGTTTTCGGGAATAAGGGTTGAACAAAATTTTTAGGGGTGGTCAAAAAACCAGTTTTTTCAGGCAAAAAGCGTGTTTTCAGCGACCGGGAAGGGTTTCAATTCGCGCACAGCGCCGGGAACCCAAGGTTAGTATGGCGAAAACACGATTCCGCAAACAGAATGAAAATCTAATGAAGGGTTCCGCAGTTAGAACCAGGTAAGTATGAAGAATTTAGTGAAAAAGGGGTTGGTGCCAAAATTAAAACCACCCTTGCAGATTTGTCAAAAATATTGCGTCAATAAGTTACGGGACGCCTATTAAAGTTTTCTGGAACAGAAAACCGCTTCAAAAACGCAGTCCAGACGCCCAAGAAATTACGATTTTTGTTTCGACAGTGCTTCCTTAGGTGGATTTTGAGGTATGTACCTATGTATGAAAATTACTAATTAATTAATTTTTTGCAGATTCCCTGGAGCCAGACGCGCGGGCGAGGTGTCAGGAGAAGCGTCTCGGCGCGGGCTAGCTAGCTGTGACGTTTTCGGGAATAAGGGTTGAACAAAATTTTTAGGGGTGGTCAAAAAACCAGTTTTTTCAGGCAAAAAGCGTGTTTTCAGCGACCGGGAAGGGTTTCAATTCGCGCACAGCGCCGGGAACCCAAGGTTAGTATGGCGAAAACACGATTCCGCAAACAGAATGAAAATCTAATGAAGGGTTCCGCAGTTAGAACCAGGTAAGTATGAAGAATTTAGTGAAAAAGGGGTTGGTGCCAAAATTAAAACCACCCTTGCAGATTTGTCAAAAATATTGCGTCAATAAGTTACGGGACGCCTATTAAAGTTTTCTGGAACAGAAAACCGCTTCAAAAACGCAGTCCAGACGCCCAAGAAATTACGATTTTTGTTTCGACAGTGCTTCCTTAGGTGGATTTTGAGGTATGTACCTATGTATGAAAATTACTAATTAATTAATTTTTTGCAGATTCCCTGGAGCCAGACGCGCGGGCGAGGTGTCAGGAGAAGCGTCTCGGCGCGGGCTAGCTAGCTGTGACGTTTTCGGGAATAAGGGTTGAACAAAATTTTTAGGGGTGGTCAAAAAACCAGTTTTTTCAGGCAAAAAGCGTGTTTTCAGCGACCGGGAAGGGTTTCAATTCGCGCACAGCGCCGGGAACCCAAGGTTAGTATGGCGAAAACACGATTCCGCAAACAGAATGAAAATCTAATGAAGGGTTCCGCAGTTAGAACCAGGTAAGTATGAAGAATTTAGTGAAAAAGGGGTTGGTGCCAAAATTAAAACCACCCTTGCAGATTTGTCAAAAATATTGCGTCAATAAGTTACGGGACGCCTATTAAAGTTTTCTGGAACAGAAAACCGCTTCAAAAACGCAGTCCAGACGCCCAAGAAATTACGATTTTTGTTTCGACAGTGCTTCCTTAGGTGGATTTTGAGGTATGTACCTATGTATGAAAATTACTAATTAATTAATTTTTTGCAGATTCCCTGGAGCCAGACGCGCGGGCGAGGTGTCAGGAGAAGCGTCTCGGCGCGGGCTAGCTAGCTGTGACGTTTTCGGGAATAAGGGTTGAACAAAATTTTTAGGGGTGGTCAAAAAACCAGTTTTTTCAGGCAAAAAGCGTGTTTTCAGCGACCGGGAAGGGTTTCAATTCGCGCACAGCGCCGGGAACCCAAGGTTAGTATGGCGAAAACACGATTCCGCAAACAGAATGAAAATCTAATGAAGGGTTCCGCAGTTAGAACCAGGTAAGTATGAAGAATTTAGTGAAAAAGGGGTTGGTGCCAAAATTAAAACCACCCTTGCAGATTTGTCAAAAATATTGCGTCAATAAGTTACGGGACGCCTATTAAAGTTTTCTGGAACAGAAAACCGCTTCAAAAACGCAGTCCAGACGCCCAAGAAATTACGATTTTTGTTTCGACAGTGCTTCCTTAGGTGGATTTTGAGGTATGTACCTATGTATGAAAATTACTAATTAATTAATTTTTTGCAGATTCCCTGGAGCCAGACGCGCGGGCGAGGTGTCAGGAGAAGCGTCTCGGCGCGGGCTAGCTAGCTGTGACGTTTTCGGGAATAAGGGTTGAACAAAATTTTTAGGGGTGGTCAAAAAACCAGTTTTTTCAGGCAAAAAGCGTGTTTTCAGCGACCGGGAAGGGTTTCAATTCGCGCACAGCGCCGGGAACCCAAGGTTAGTATGGCGAAAACACGATTCCGCAAACAGAATGAAAATCTAATGAAGGGTTCCGCAGTTAGAACCAGGTAAGTATGAAGAATTTAGTGAAAAAGGGGTTGGTGCCAAAATTAAAACCACCCTTGCAGATTTGTCAAAAATATTGCGTCAATAAGTTACGGGACGCCTATTAAAGTTTTCTGGAACAGAAAACCGCTTCAAAAACGCAGTCCAGACGCCCAAGAAATTACGATTTTTGTTTCGACAGTGCTTCCTTAGGTGGATTTTGAGGTATGTACCTATGTATGAAAATTACTAATTAATTAATTTTTTGCAGATTCCCTGGAGCCAGACGCGCGGGCGAGGTGTCAGGAGAAGCGTCTCGGCGCGGGCTAGCTAGCTGTGACGTTTTCGGGAATAAGGGTTGAACAAAATTTTTAGGGGTGGTCAAAAAACCAGTTTTTTCAGGCAAAAAGCGTGTTTTCAGCGACCGGGAAGGGTTTCAATTCGCGCACAGCGCCGGGAACCCAAGGTTAGTATGGCGAAAACACGATTCCGCAAACAGAATGAAAATCTAATGAAGGGTTCCGCAGTTAGAACCAGGTAAGTATGAAGAATTTAGTGAAAAAGGGGTTGGTGCCAAAATTAAAACCACCCTTGCAGATTTGTCAAAAATATTGCGTCAATAAGTTACGGGACGCCTATTAAAGTTTTCTGGAACAGAAAACCGCTTCAAAAACGCAGTCCAGACGCCCAAGAAATTACGATTTTTGTTTCGACAGTGCTTCCTTAGGTGGATTTTGAGGTATGTACCTATGTATGAAAATTACTAATTAATTAATTTTTTGCAGATTCCCTGGAGCCAGACGCGCGGGCGAGGTGTCAGGAGAAGCGTCTCGGCGCGGGCTAGCTAGCTGTGACGTTTTCGGGAATAAGGGTTGAACAAAATTTTTAGGGGTGGTCAAAAAACCAGTTTTTTCAGGCAAAAAGCGTGTTTTCAGCGACCGGGAAGGGTTTCAATTCGCGCACAGCGCCGGGAACCCAAGGTTAGTATGGCGAAAACACGATTCCGCAAACAGAATGAAAATCTAATGAAGGGTTCCGCAGTTAGAACCAGGTAAGTATGAAGAATTTAGTGAAAAAGGGGTTGGTGCCAAAATTAAAACCACCCTTGCAGATTTGTCAAAAATATTGCGTCAATAAGTTACGGGACGCCTATTAAAGTTTTCTGGAACAGAAAACCGCTTCAAAAACGCAGTCCAGACGCCCAAGAAATTACGATTTTTGTTTCGACAGTGCTTCCTTAGGTGGATTTTGAGGTATGTACCTATGTATGAAAATTACTAATTAATTAATTTTTTGCAGATTCCCTGGAGCCAGACGCGCGGGCGAGGTGTCAGGAGAAGCGTCTCGGCGCGGGCTAGCTAGCTGTGACGTTTTCGGGAATAAGGGTTGAACAAAATTTTTAGGGGTGGTCAAAAAACCAGTTTTTTCAGGCAAAAAGCGTGTTTTCAGCGACCGGGAAGGGTTTCAATTCGCGCACAGCGCCGGGAACCCAAGGTTAGTATGGCGAAAACACGATTCCGCAAACAGAATGAAAATCTAATGAAGGGTTCCGCAGTTAGAACCAGGTAAGTATGAAGAATTTAGTGAAAAAGGGGTTGGTGCCAAAATTAAAACCACCCTTGCAGATTTGTCAAAAATATTGCGTCAATAAGTTACGGGACGCCTATTAAAGTTTTCTGGAACAGAAAACCGCTTCAAAAACGCAGTCCAGACGCCCAAGAAATTACGATTTTTGTTTCGACAGTGCTTCCTTAGGTGGATTTTGAGGTATGTACCTATGTATGAAAATTACTAATTAATTAATTTTTTGCAGATTCCCTGGAGCCAGACGCGCGGGCGAGGTGTCAGGAGAAGCGTCTCGGCGCGGGCTAGCTAGCTGTGACGTTTTCGGGAATAAGGGTTGAACAAAATTTTTAGGGGTGGTCAAAAAACCAGTTTTTTCAGGCAAAAAGCGTGTTTTCAGCGACCGGGAAGGGTTTCAATTCGCGCACAGCGCCGGGAACCCAAGGTTAGTATGGCGAAAACACGATTCCGCAAACAGAATGAAAATCTAATGAAGGGTTCCGCAGTTAGAACCAGGTAAGTATGAAGAATTTAGTGAAAAAGGGGTTGGTGCCAAAATTAAAACCACCCTTGCAGATTTGTCAAAAATATTGCGTCAATAAGTTACGGGACGCCTATTAAAGTTTTCTGGAACAGAAAACCGCTTCAAAAACGCAGTCCAGACGCCCAAGAAATTACGATTTTTGTTTCGACAGTGCTTCCTTAGGTGGATTTTGAGGTATGTACCTATGTATGAAAATTACTAATTAATTAATTTTTTGCAGATTCCCTGGAGCCAGACGCGCGGGCGAGGTGTCAGGAGAAGCGTCTCGGCGCGGGCTAGCTAGCTGTGACGTTTTCGGGAATAAGGGTTGAACAAAATTTTTAGGGGTGGTCAAAAAACCAGTTTTTTCAGGCAAAAAGCGTGTTTTCAGCGACCGGGAAGGGTTTCAATTCGCGCACAGCGCCGGGAACCCAAGGTTAGTATGGCGAAAACACGATTCCGCAAACAGAATGAAAATCTAATGAAGGGTTCCGCAGTTAGAACCAGGTAAGTATGAAGAATTTAGTGAAAAAGGGGTTGGTGCCAAAATTAAAACCACCCTTGCAGATTTGTCAAAAATATTGCGTCAATAAGTTACGGGACGCCTATTAAAGTTTTCTGGAACAGAAAACCGCTTCAAAAACGCAGTCCAGACGCCCAAGAAATTACGATTTTTGTTTCGACAGTGCTTCCTTAGGTGGATTTTGAGGTATGTACCTATGTATGAAAATTACTAATTAATTAATTTTTTGCAGATTCCCTGGAGCCAGACGCGCGGGCGAGGTGTCAGGAGAAGCGTCTCGGCGCGGGCTAGCTAGCTGTGACGTTTTCGGGAATAAGGGTTGAACAAAATTTTTAGGGGTGGTCAAAAAACCAGTTTTTTCAGGCAAAAAGCGTGTTTTCAGCGACCGGGAAGGGTTTCAATTCGCGCACAGCGCCGGGAACCCAAGGTTAGTATGGCGAAAACACGATTCCGCAAACAGAATGAAAATCTAATGAAGGGTTCCGCAGTTAGAACCAGGTAAGTATGAAGAATTTAGTGAAAAAGGGGTTGGTGCCAAAATTAAAACCACCCTTGCAGATTTGTCAAAAATATTGCGTCAATAAGTTACGGGACGCCTATTAAAGTTTTCTGGAACAGAAAACCGCTTCAAAAACGCAGTCCAGACGCCCAAGAAATTACGATTTTTGTTTCGACAGTGCTTCCTTAGGTGGATTTTGAGGTATGTACCTATGTATGAAAATTACTAATTAATTAATTTTTTGCAGATTCCCTGGAGCCAGACGCGCGGGCGAGGTGTCAGGAGAAGCGTCTCGGCGCGGGCTAGCTAGCTGTGACGTTTTCGGGAATAAGGGTTGAACAAAATTTTTAGGGTTGGTCAAAAAACCAGTTTTTTCAGGCAAAAAGCGTGTTTTCAGCGACCGGGAAGGGTTTCAATTCGCGCACAGCGCCGGGAACCCAAGGTTAGTATGGCGAAAACACGATTCCGCAAACAGAATGAAAATCTAATGAAGGGTTCCGCAGTTAGAACCAGGTAAGTATGAAGAATTTAGTGAAAAAGGGGTTGGTGCCAAAATTAAAACCACCCTTGCAGATTTGTCAAAAATATTGCGTCAATAAGTTACGGGACGCCTATTAAAGTTTTCTGGAACAGAAAACCGCTTCAAAAACGCAGTCCAGACGCCCAAGAAATTACGATTTTTGTTTCGACAGTGCTTCCTTAGGTGGATTTTGAGGTATGTACCTATGTATGAAAATTACTAATTAATTAATTTTTTGCAGATTCCCTGGAGCCAGACGCGCGGGCGAGGTGACAGGAGAAGCGTCTCGGCGCGGGCTAGCTAGCTGTGACGTTTTCGGGAATAAGGGTTGAACAAAATTTTTAGGGGTGGCCAAAAAACCAGTTTTTTCAGGCAAAAAACGTGTTTTCAGCGACCAGGAAGGGTTTCAATTCGCGCACAGCGCCGGGAACCCAAGGTTAGTATGGCGAAAACACGATTCCGCAAACAGGAAGAAAATCGAATGAAGGGTTCCGTAGTTAGAACCAGGTAAGTATGAAGAATTTAGTGAAAAAGGGGTTGGTGCCAAAATTAAAACCACCCTTGCAGATTTGTCAAAAATATTGCGTCAATAAGTTACGGGACGCCTATTAAAGTTTTCTGGAACAGAAAACCGCTTCAAAAACGCAGTCCAGACGCCCAAGAAATTACGATTTTTGTTTCGACAGTGCTTCCTTAGGTGGATTTTGAGGTATGTACCTATGTATGAAAATTACTAATTAATTAATTTTTTGCAGATTCCCTGGAGCCAGACGCGCGGGCGAGGTGTCAGGAGAAGCGTCTCGGCGCGGGCTAGCTAGCTGTGACGTTTTCGGGAATAAGGGTTGAACAAAATTTTTAGGGGTGGTCAAAAAACCAGTTTTTTCAGGCAAAAAGCGTGTTTTCAGCGACCGGGAAGGGTTTCAATTCGCGCACAGCGCCGGGAACCCAAGGTTAGTATGGCGAAAACACGATTCCGCAAACAGAATGAAAATCTAATGAAGGGTTCCGCAGTTAGAACCAGGTAAGTATGAAGAATTTAGTGAAAAAGGGGTTGGTGCCAAAATTAAAACCACCCTTGCAGATTTGTCAAAAATATTGCGTCAATAAGTTACGGGACGCCTATTAAAGTTTTCTGGAACAGAAAACCGCTTCAAAAACGCAGTCCAGACGCCCAAGAAATTACGATTTTTGTTTCGACAGTGCTTCCTTAGGTGGATTTTGAGGTATGTACCTATGTATGAAAATTACTAATTAATTAATTTTTTGCAGATTCCCTGGAGCCAGACGCGCGGGCGAGGTGTCAGGAGAAGCGTCTCGGCGCGGGCTAGCTAGCTGTGACGTTTTCGGGAATAAGGGTTGAACAAAATTTTTAGGGGTGGTCAAAAAACCAGTTTTTTCAGGCAAAAAGCGTGTTTTCAGCGACCGGGAAGGGTTTCAATTCGCGCACAGCGCCGGGAACCCAAGGTTAGTATGGCGAAAACACGATTCCGCAAACAGAATGAAAATCTAATGAAGGGTTCCGCAGTTAGAACCAGGTAAGTATGAAGAATTTAGTGAAAAAGGGGTTGGTGCCAAAATTAAAACCACCCTTGCAGATTTGTCAAAAATATTGCGTCAATAAGTTACGGGACGCCTATTAAAGTTTTCTGGAACAGAAAACCGCTTCAAAAACGCAGTCCAGACGCCCAAGAAATTACGATTTTTGTTTCGACAGTGCTTCCTTAGGTGGATTTTGAGGTATGTACCTATGTATGAAAATTACTAATTAATTAATTTTTTGCAGATTCCCTGGAGCCAGACGCGCGGGCGAGGTGTCAGGAGAAGCGTCTCGGCGCGGGCTAGCTAGCTGTGACGTTTTCGGGAATAAGGGTTGAACAAAATTTTTAGGGGTGGTCAAAAAACCAGTTTTTTCAGGCAAAAAGCGTGTTTTCAGCGACCGGGAAGGGTTTCAATTCGCGCACAGCGCCGGGAACCCAAGGTTAGTATGGCGAAAACACGATTCCGCAAACAGAATGAAAATCTAATGAAGGGTTCCGCAGTTAGAACCAGGTAAGTATGAAGAATTTAGTGAAAAAGGGGTTGGTGCCAAAATTAAAACCACCCTTGCAGATTTGTCAAAAATATTGCGTCAATAAGTTACGGGACGCCTATTAAAGTTTTCTGGAACAGAAAACCGCTTCAAAAACGCAGTCCAGACGCCCAAGAAATTACGATTTTTGTTTCGACAGTGCTTCCTTAGGTGGATTTTGAGGTATGTACCTATGTATGAAAATTACTAATTAATTAATTTTTTGCAGATTCCCTGGAGCCAGACGCGCGGGCGAGGTGTCAGGAGAAGCGTCTCGGCGCGGGCTAGCTAGCTGTGACGTTTTCGGGAATAAGGGTTGAACAAAATTTTTAGGGGTGGTCAAAAAACCAGTTTTTTCAGGCAAAAAGCGTGTTTTCAGCGACCGGGAAGGGTTTCAATTCGCGCACAGCGCCGGGAACCCAAGGTTAGTATGGCGAAAACACGATTCCGCAAACAGAATGAAAATCTAATGAAGGGTTCCGCAGTTAGAACCAGGTAAGTATGAAGAATTTAGTGAAAAAGGGGTTGGTGCCAAAATTAAAACCACCCTTGCAGATTTGTCAAAAATATTGCGTCAATAAGTTACGGGACGCCTATTAAAGTTTTCTGGAACAGAAAACCGCTTCAAAAACGCAGTCCAGACGCCC
Source organism: Melanchra persicariae (assembly GCA_947386135.1). Classification (NCBI taxonomy): domain Eukaryota; kingdom Metazoa; phylum Arthropoda; class Insecta; order Lepidoptera; family Noctuidae; genus Melanchra; species Melanchra persicariae. The sequence continues at coordinate 45,662 of CANDNS010000014.1, forward strand.
AAGAAATTACGATTTTTGTTTCGACAGTGCTTCCTTAGGTGGATTTTGAGGTATGTACCTATGTATGAAAATTACTAATTAATTAATTTTTTGCAGATTCCCTGGAGCCAGACGCGCGGGCGAGGTGTCAGGAGAAGCGTCTCGGCGCGGGCTAGCTAGCTGTGACGTTTTCGGGAATAAGGGTTGAACAAAATTTTTAGGGGTGGTCAAAAAACCAGTTTTTTCAGGCAAAAAGCGTGTTTTCAGCGACCGGGAAGGGTTTCAATTCGCGCACAGCGCCGGGAACCCAAGGTTAGTATGGCGAAAACACGATTCCGCAAACAGAATGAAAATCTAATGAAGGGTTCCGCAGTTAGAACCAGGTAAGTATGAAGAATTTAGTGAAAAAGGGGTTGGTGCCAAAATTAAAACCACCCTTGCAGATTTGTCAAAAATATTGCGTCAATAAGTTACGGGACGCCTATTAAAGTTTTCTGGAACAGAAAACCGCTTCAAAAACGCAGTCCAGACGCCCAAGAAATTACGATTTTTGTTTCGACAGTGCTTCCTTAGGTGGATTTTGAGGTATGTACCTATGTATGAAAATTACTAATTAATTAATTTTTTGCAGATTCCCTGGAGCCAGACGCGCGGGCGAGGTGTCAGGAGAAGCGTCTCGGCGCGGGCTAGCTAGCTGTGACGTTTTCGGGAATAAGGGTTGAACAAAATTTTTAGGGGTGGTCAAAAAACCAGTTTTTTCAGGCAAAAAGCGTGTTTTCAGCGACCGGGAAGGGTTTCAATTCGCGCACAGCGCCGGGAACCCAAGGTTAGTATGGCGAAAACACGATTCCGCAAACAGAATGAAAATCTAATGAAGGGTTCCGCAGTTAGAACCAGGTAAGTATGAAGAATTTAGTGAAAAAGGGGTTGGTGCCAAAATTAAAACCACCCTTGCAGATTTGTCAAAAATATTGCGTCAATAAGTTACGGGACGCCTATTAAAGTTTTCTGGAACAGAAAACCGCTTCAAAAACGCAGTCCAGACGCCCAAGAAATTACGATTTTTGTTTCGACAGTGCTTCCTTAGGTGGATTTTGAGGTATGTACCTATGTATGAAAATTACTAATTAATTAATTTTTTGCAGATTCCCTGGAGCCAGACGCGCGGGCGAGGTGTCAGGAGAAGCGTCTCGGCGCGGGCTAGCTAGCTGTGACGTTTTCGGGAATAAGGGTTGAACAAAATTTTTAGGGGTGGTCAAAAAACCAGTTTTTTCAGGCAAAAAGCGTGTTTTCAGCGACCGGGAAGGGTTTCAATTCGCGCACAGCGCCGGGAACCCAAGGTTAGTATGGCGAAAACACGATTCCGCAAACAGAATGAAAATCTAATGAAGGGTTCCGCAGTTAGAACCAGGTAAGTATGAAGAATTTAGTGAAAAAGGGGTTGGTGCCAAAATTAAAACCACCCTTGCAGATTTGTCAAAAATATTGCGTCAATAAGTTACGGGACGCCTATTAAAGTTTTCTGGAACAGAAAACCGCTTCAAAAACGCAGTCCAGACGCCCAAGAAATTACGATTTTTGTTTCGACAGTGCTTCCTTAGGTGGATTTTGAGGTATGTACCTATGTATGAAAATTACTAATTAATTAATTTTTTGCAGATTCCCTGGAGCCAGACGCGCGGGCGAGGTGACAGGAGAAGCGTCTCGGCGCGGGCTAGCTAGCTGTGACGTTTTCGGGAATAAGGGTTGAACAAAATTTTTAGGGGTGGCCAAAAAACCAGTTTTTTCAGGCAAAAAACGTGTTTTCAGCGACCAGGAAGGGTTTCAATTCGCGCACAGCGCCGGGAACCCAAGGTTAGTATGGCGAAAACACGATTCCGCAAACAGGAAGAAAATCGAATGAAGGGTTCCGTAGTTAGAACCAGGTAAGTATGAAGAATTTAGTGAAAAAGGGGTTGGTGCCAAAATTAAAACCACCCTTGCAGATTTGTCAAAAATATTGCGTCAATAAGTTACGGGACGCCTATTAAAGTTTTCTGGAACAGAAAACCGCTTCAAAAACGCAGTCCAGACGCCCAAGAAATTACGATTTTTGTTTCGACAGTGCTTCCTTAGGTGGATTTTGAGGTATGTACCTATGTATGAAAATTACTAATTAATTAATTTTTTGCAGATTCCCTGGAGCCAGACGCGCGGGCGAGGTGTCAGGAGAAGCGTCTCGGCGCGGGCTAGCTAGCTGTGACGTTTTCGGGAATAAGGGTTGAACAAAATTTTTAGGGGTGGTCAAAAAACCAGTTTTTTCAGGCAAAAAGCGTGTTTTCAGCGACCGGGAAGGGTTTCAATTCGCGCACAGCGCCGGGAACCCAAGGTTAGTATGGCGAAAACACGATTCCGCAAACAGAATGAAAATCTAATGAAGGGTTCCGCAGTTAGAACCAGGTAAGTATGAAGAATTTAGTGAAAAAGGGGTTGGTGCCAAAATTAAAACCACCCTTGCAGATTTGTCAAAAATATTGCGTCAATAAGTTACGGGACGCCTATTAAAGTTTTCTGGAACAGAAAACCGCTTCAAAAACGCAGTCCAGACGCCCAAGAAATTACGATTTTTGTTTCGACAGTGCTTCCTTAGGTGGATTTTGAGGTATGTACCTATGTATGAAAATTACTAATTAATTAATTTTTTGCAGATTCCCTGGAGCCAGACGCGCGGGCGAGGTGTCAGGAGAAGCGTCTCGGCGCGGGCTAGCTAGCTGTGACGTTTTCGGGAATAAGGGTTGAACAAAATTTTTAGGGGTGGTCAAAAAACCAGTTTTTTCAGGCAAAAAGCGTGTTTTCAGCGACCGGGAAGGGTTTCAATTCGCGCACAGCGCCGGGAACCCAAGGTTAGTATGGCGAAAACACGATTCCGCAAACAGAATGAAAATCTAATGAAGGGTTCCGCAGTTAGAACCAGGTAAGTATGAAGAATTTAGTGAAAAAGGGGTTGGTGCCAAAATTAAAACCACCCTTGCAGATTTGTCAAAAATATTGCGTCAATAAGTTACGGGACGCCTATTAAAGTTTTCTGGAACAGAAAACCGCTTCAAAAACGCAGTCCAGACGCCCAAGAAATTACGATTTTTGTTTCGACAGTGCTTCCTTAGGTGGATTTTGAGGTATGTACCTATGTATGAAAATTACTAATTAATTAATTTTTTGCAGATTCCCTGGAGCCAGACGCGCGGGCGAGGTGACAGGAGAAGCGTCTCGGCGCGGGCTAGCTAGCTGTGACGTTTTCGGGAATAAGGGTTGAACAAAATTTTTAGGGGTGGCCAAAAAACCAGTTTTTTCAGGCAAAAAACGTGTTTTCAGCGACCAGGAAGGGTTTCAATTCGCGCACAGCGCCGGGAACCCAAGGTTAGTATGGCGAAAACACGATTCCGCAAACAGGAAGAAAATCGAATGAAGGGTTCCGTAGTTAGAACCAGGTAAGTATGAAGAATTTAGTGAAAAAGGGGTTGGTGCCAAAATTAAAACCACCCTTGCAGATTTGTCAAAAATATTGCGTCAATAAGTTAGGGGACGCCTATTAAAGTTTTCTGGAACAGAAAACCGCTTCAAAAACGCAGTCCAGACGCCCAAGAAATTACGGTTAGGTTAGGTTAGGTTAGGTTAGGTTAGGTTAGGTTAGGTTAGGTTAGGTTAGGTTAGGTTAGGTTAGGTTAGGTTAGGTTAGGTTAGGTTAGGTTAGGTTAGGTTAGGTTAGGTTAGGTTAGGTTAGGTTAGGTTAGGTTAGGTTAGGTTAGGTTAGGTTAGGTTAGGTTAGGTTAGGTTAGGTTAGGTTAGGTTAGGTTAGGTTAGGTTAGGTTAGGTTAGGTTAGGTTAGGTTAGGTTAGGTTAGGTTAGGTTTTTTTTTTTTTTTTTTTTTTTTTTTTTTTTTTTTTTTTTTTTTTGGCAGGAGTGGGAAATCCTCATGGACGCCCCAACTGGGGCAGTGCCGGACTCTTACCGGCTAAAACCCACTCCTGCCTTTCTAAGTGTTCCCCTGACATAGTCAGAGACCTTGCCTGATATTTTAGGTTATAATTATTGCTTTTGAAATTATTACTGTGATATTAACCAATTTAGATTTTAGACATTTACAAATTTTTTCAAAGCTATTTTATTTATATTAGGTACAGATTGAGACCTTTGTTTTTCTATGCTTATCGCGTTATATGATTCTATATAAGGAAAGCATAGTTTTTATGGTGCTTTATTTCTTCGTTTGACTCTATTTGAAATTTTGATGCAAAAATCCAATAATAGTTTTCTTGATTTTATTTTTTTGAATAAGTCACTTATATTATTTAAACTAATTACTGTCTCCAACTCTTGTTCGAGCTCTCGTCGCTCCCTTTCGTACGCAGGACACTGAAGAATAATGTGTGGCACTGACTCCAGCGCGCCCGGCTCACAGATGCACGATGGGCTCTCCTTACACTTGAAGCGATGCAAGTATTCGGAGAACCCACCGTGCCCCGTCATTATTTCGGTCACTACCCCGGTTGGCCTTAATCGGGTGACAATTTTAAATGCGTCGATTGCATCTGGGAGGAATATTTTTGTAACAGAGGCCGTTGCGCCCTCCTTATACCTCCGGTTCCATTCGTCAAGCGACCCCATGCGGATCTGCCGCTTGACGAATGATACCGGGCAGCGGTCGTAGTCCGGTTTCTTCTTACTGCGCAGTGCAGCTTCTTTCGCGAGGTGGTCTGCGCGTTCATTCCCTTCCAATCCAGCGTGTGCCTTTATCCAGAACAAAGAGATATCTTTGCTCTGGGATAAAGCCACGTTAAGGTTCGCCCTTGCCTCCACTGCCAGTGCGTGGAGGGAACCCTGGTTCGTGACTGTCTGCAGTGCGGCCTTTGAGTCACTATAGATACCGAAGGTTCCCTCTTTGCGACGCAGTATTTGGCGTGTTGCTACGCATACGGCCAGGAGTTCTGCCTGGTAGACAGTACAGCACGTCGGCAGGCTAAGCTTGATTGACTTGATCTCGGCTTCCCTGTCCCAAAGGGACAGTGCTGCTCCGACCTTGCCCTCGATCTTGCTGCCGTCGGTGAAGAACCGTACATCCTGGCTGTTGTGGGTCTCCACAAGTGACTGGTCTACCAAGCTCACGAACCCCATGGCCGTATGTTTCGCTGGGTGCGGAGTCTCTGCAAATGCTACCACCCGCTCCACCTCCCGGCCCGCCAGTGATGGCTGGGGCACCCCCCTCCTTGCCTCGTACAGTGCGGCTGCTTCTTGAATGCGGAGGTCAAGTGGGAGTATCCCAGCCAGCACGAGCGCGGAGTTAAGCGAAACGGTGCGATAGGACTTGCAGAGCTTTTGAGCGAACCCCCGCTGGACTGAATTGAGGAGTTTTTGAACTCCAACTTTCCTTGCTGCCGGCGCCCAGGCGCTAGCTGCGTACAATATCACCGGCTCGACCGCTGCGGTATATATACTGCGTATTACGTCTGGGTGTAGACCCCAGCTCACTCTGGCTGCTCTGGACAGCTGTTTGTAAAAATTTAGAGCCTTCTTACAAACATTTGCAGCGTGGGTGTTAAAGGTGAGCTGGTGGTCTATGGTGAGCCCCAGTATTTTTATTTCCTTAGACATGCCAATGTCGACCCCGCCCATGTTCAGGAGTGGGACATCGTGCTTTAGCTTCCTCGTAATAAGCATGGCACAGGTCTTATGTGGAGCAAACTTCAGCTTGTTCCTGATGCCCCACTTCCGAACATACTCGAGGGCGGCATTGGCCTGTCTTTGGACCTCCAGTGCTGTATCCCCGTCGAAGATGAGCACCACGTCATCGGCAAACGCCTGGCAGTAGTCGCCCCGCTCTTCGAGCCCCCTCAAGAGGGGATCCAGCACCAGATTCCACAGGATCGGACCGCCAATCGACCCCTGGACACACCCCTTAGTCGTCTGTCTCTGGCATTCTGCCCCGGCATACCTGACCCGGACGCTTCTCTCATTTAGGTAGCTATCTAATACCCGTCTGATGTTCACCGGGCACTTTTCCTCAGCCAGTCTGGTCTTGATGGCCGGCCACCATGCGCTATCGAAGGCTCCCTCTATGTCCAATGAGACAACAGTGATCAGCTTCTTTTGACTCAGCTTTTTATTGATATGTTGTATCAGGGTGTAGAGGGAGTCTTCGGTGCTCTTCTGGGGCATGAATCCAAACTGGCGAGTACTCAGCCGCGGAATCAGATGCCACTTTAGACGAGCCACCACCATTTTCTCGAGGATTTTGCCCAGGACAGGTAGAAGTCCAATCGGCCTGTACGACTTTGGGGTTGTGTAGGTCTCTTTTCCAGGTTTCCGGAGTATCACCACGGTAGCCACTTTCCAGGCTCCAGGGAAGTGCCCTTGCTCGAGACACTTGTTTGCCAGTGCAAGGAACATCCCTGGATCCCGGAAGATGGCTTGCGCACAGATGTCGGCTGTGAGACCATCCGCCCCGGGTGCCTTCTTCGGGTTAAAGCTTTCCACCGCGGACTTCAGCTCCAGAAGCGTAAACGGTGGGTCATGGTGCTCATCATGCGTCCACTCGTTTACACGACTGGCCGCTTCTCGCATCCGACGGTGGTCAGCATTATCCTCCTCTTCCAGGTCTTCGGGGTAGAAGGTCTCAGCCAGCAGCAGAGCCGAATCTTGCGGATTGAGTGAAACTCCGTCCTTCACAAGAGGCAGGTCTTCATGCCTTTTGGCAGTCCGCCCAATGACCCTATAAATACCCTCCCAAACGCCTTCCCGATCTTGCTTCTCACAGAACGCCTTCCAGCTTTCTGTCTGCGCCTTTTTTGCTTGGGACTCATACTCCTCTTTTGCTTGCAGGTACTCCTCGACGACTTTCTGCCTCCGGACCGGTGCGGCACACCGTATGCGGCGTCTTTTGGTGTTGACATCCGACATCAACTCGGCGAGCTCAGTGGACCACCATGGTAAGGTAAGTTTATTATTTGGTTTAATTTTTGGTACTGTTTCTTGGCACGACTTTACTATTGTATCTATATATGTATCTATGGTATTTTCCAAATCAATTTTGTTATAAATTTTTTCTATTTCTAATATATTTAGGTTACTTTCTACTTGCAATTGGGCCAGTTTCTCATGAAACTGGCTCCAATTTGCTTTTTTGGTGTTAAATGTTCTGGTAGTTCTATTTATATTTGTGCCTTTTGATTTTTCCAGGTTAATTTTGAAAACAATACCATTGTGGTCCGAGCTGGTGATGCCTTCCTCAACCCTCCAGTCCTCCACCAGTTCCAACATATTCGTTGAGCACGCTGTTACGTCAACGAAACTGGTGTAAGATTTGCCTCCTCTGACGGTGTCGAAGGTCGGAGTGTTGCCGACGTTGAGTACCTGCAAGCCCATCTCCTCCAGAGTTCCCGAGGTTTCCTCCCCCCTGCTGTCGACGACTGAACTTCCCCACCAGGTGCTCTTCGCATTCGCGTCACCACCCACGACTATTTTAAGTTGGTCCATTTCCTCGCGAATCCGCTTGAGGTGCTCCAGGTATGGCCCTATGGGCTGGTCTGGTTCAAAGTAGAAGGAGACTACTGCGATTTCCCAGGCGCGGGTTCGGATCCTCACCACCGTGATGTTGTTGGTGGTGAGTTTCGGACACTGTGTCACGTCCAGGTCGTTGTCGAAGACGACTATTGCTGCCTTCACTGTTCCACTTCCATTTTCCGCGCACTGGTAAATTCTCGCTCCACGGTAGTCTCGCATCCTCCCGATCCCGCCCACATAGGGCTCCTGGAGCAGTGCGAATGCAACCCTGCGCTCACTAGCCACTATCAGGAGCTCTTGGGTTGCTAAATTCTTCCTCTGCAGATTCGCTTGGATCACTCCGTAGTTTGAGCGGACGGTGGGGTCGTTTCCGAATGCCGCCGGGACCACCTCAGCAATATGCCACCGACAGGCGCGCCAATGCGTCCCACTTGACGCGGATCGGGCACTCGCTGTCAAAGGCGTTGTGGTCTGTTCGGGCCAACTTTGCCAAGACACAGTTGCGGCACTTCGGTGTATCCGCCGTCAGCAGGGAAGGGCAGTCCGCACGTAGGTGAGGGTCACCGCAGTGAATGCAGAGGTCGGCGGGTTCCGTGCACAGTTTACGACTGTGACCGTATCGCAAACAGCGAGTGCACTGCACCAGTGGTGACTGGTCCAGTACACGCACCCTCTGCAGGTCTATGTGCAGGTTAGGTTAGGTTAGGTTAGGTTAGGTTAGGTTAGGTTAGGTTAGGTTAGGTTAGGTTAGGTTAGGTTAGGTTAGGTTAGGTTAGGTTAGGTTAGGTTAGGTTAGGTTAGGTTAGGTTAGGTTAGGTTAGGTTAGGTTAGGTTAGGTTAGGTTAGGTTAGGTTAGGTTAGGTTAGGTTAGGTTAGGTTAGGTTAGGTTAGGTTTTTTTTTTTTTTTTTTTTTTTTTTTTTTTTTTTTCTGGCTAGTTCCGCCAACATAATTGGCGCCTATTATATATCTAATCCTCATCCATACTAGTTCTCGCGTATCATGCCTCTCGTACTTTCATGCTGCATACTGTGTCTTTCTTTTATCCATCACCATTTATCCTGTGGGTGGGACTCCCACTTTTATCTTTTTCCTACACTTCTACTTTTATCTTTATTCATTTATCTTAGGGTAAATAATTTCTATAGTTCAGTTTTATTTAACATATTCTTACAACTTACTTTTCTTAGCTTATTTTATACTTTACTTACAGCTATGTACTTAAATTACACAATACTTATAACATTTACATACTTTATCCTATTAACCTACTTATTTTCTAATTACAGTTTTATAGCGCTTATTTCCTATGCTTACAATATTTATATGTACAATATAATATGAAACATAGTTGTTTTATCCTGTTTTATTTTTGTTTATTACTTTCTGGGCTATACTCTCACAGTAGGCTATTAGTATATTCCTATTTTTACTTGACATAACTTCCCCTACCATTCCTCTTTGCAATCTTTTTCCCAGTTCTTGCTCGAGGTTGTAACGTTCCATTGCATAAATTGGACAGTCTAGTACAATGTGCGGGACTGATTCCGATACATCAGGGTCGCAACTGCACGATGGATTCTCCTTACACTTAAAGCGGTTTAAGTATTCTGAGAACCCACCGTGCCCTGTTAAGACCTGCGTGAGTACTCCTGTTGGCCTCACCTGTTTTACAATACGGTAGGCAGCTATGGCGTCTGGAAGAAACATCTTAGTCACGGAGGCCGTCTCGCCTGACACGTATCTCCGGTTCCACTCATCAAGCGAATCCAAACGGATTTGACGCTTGATGAATGAAACCGGACACTGGTCATAGTCCGGCTTCCTCCGTGACAGCAATGCTGCCTCCTTAGCCAGCTCATCCGCGCGCTCATTCCCCGGCAATCCCGCGTGAGCTTTGACCCAGAACAAAGACACAGCTTTGTTCTGGTTCAGTGCTTGAGCCAAATTCGCTCGTGTGCGGACCACTAGAGGATGGAGGGAGCCATGGCTTGTCAGCGCCTGCAATGCTGACATTGAGTCGCTGTACAAGCCATAGCTCGTCTCTTTGCGCTTTAGAATTACGTCCGTTGCCTTGCAAATGGCCAGTAGTTCCGCCTGGTAGACTGTGCAGTACGCGGCAAGGCTCAGCTTGAAGTTCTGGACTTCACCCTCATTATCCCACAGAGATAATGCGGCTCCGACCTTCCCCTCAATCTTGCTGCCGTCAGTGAAGATTCGCACTGCCTGCACATTTTGACTGTCCACAAGCTGTTGGTCTGCCAGGCACATGAACTCCAAGGTCATTTGTTTGGCAGGGTGAGATGTCTCTGCAAATTCCACCATACTCTCGATCTCCCGGTCTCCTGGCACAAACCGGGACGACCCTCTCCTTGCCTCATACAGGGCGGCTGCCTCTTGTATGCGGAGGTCTAGAGGTAGTATCCCGGCCAGCACCAGTGCCGAGTTCAGTGAGACTGTACGGTAAGATTTGCAGAGCTTCTGGACGAATCCTCGCTGAACAGACCCTAGCTTCTTCCGTATACCCAGCTTTTTCGTAGCGGGAGCCCAGGCTCCAGCCGCGTACATGATTATCGGTTCGATCGTGGCAGTGTATATTGTGTGAATTATGTCCCGGTTTAGACCCCAGCTGACTTTTGCCGCACGTGATAGCTGCTTGTATATTTCCGCGGCTTTCTTGCAAACGATCTTTGTGTGCTCATTGAACGTCAGCTTATCATCTATTGTTAGCCCAAGCAGTTTCATACTCCTAACCATACCAATGTCGACCCCGGCCATGCTCAGAATTGGAGTGTCGTACTTAAGTCTATTGGTTATTAACATCGCACAGGTTTTGTGCGGTGCAAACCTAAGCTTATTTCTGACGCCCCAACTCTGAACATGGGCGAGGGCTGCATTGGCAGTTCTAGAGACTTCAGCCGCTGTGTCGCCATCCACGACCAAAACTATATCGTCCGCAAACGCTTGAACAAAGAAACTCTTCTTTTCTAGATCTTGCAATAGTGGGTCAAGTACAAGATTCCAAAAGATGGGACCACCAATTGACCCTTGGACACAGCCCTTGTTCGTCTCTCTTGTGCATTCTTCCCCAGCATACCTTAACCTTACTTTTCTGCTGTCAAGGTAACTATCTAGTAGCCTCCTAGTATTTACCGGGCACTTTTCCTCAGCCAGCCTGACTTTGATTGCCGGCCACCAGGCGCTATCGAAGGCACCCTCTATATCCAATGACACCAGGACAATTAGCTTCTTCAGCCTCAACTTATCCTTCACGTGCTTTATTAGAGTATAGAGAGCGTCCTCGGTGCTCTTCTGGGGCATAAAGCCAAACTGACGAGTACTAAACCGCGGCACAAGCTGCCATTTGATCCTCGCCACCACCATCCTCTCCAGGACCTTCCCCAAGACCGGCAGGAGACCTATCGGTCTATATGACTTGGGGTTCGTATAATTTTCCTTGCCCGGTTTTCTGAGGACCACCACCGTTGCCTCTTTCCAGATGTCTGGGAAATGCGCCAATTCAAGGCATTTGTTGTACAGGGCAAGGAAAGCGTCCAGGTCCTGGCAGATCGCTCGACAGCAGATGTCCGACGTAAATCCATCCACTCCGGGGGCTTTCTTGGGATTGAAGTGTTCCACGGCTGTCTTCAGCTCCAGCGGTGTAAATGGTGGGTCATGATATTCATCATGGCACCATTCATTTACCCGTCCGGCTGCTTCTCTAGTTAGTCGGTGATCTGGGTTGTCCTCTTCCTCTGTGTCCTTTGGATAGAATGTGTCGGCGAGTAAGGCTGCCGATTCCTTTGGGTTCAAGAATGCACCATCGCTCGTTAGGGTCAGATCTTCTTGTCTCCTGGTGGTCCCTCTGATGACTCTATAGATGCCCTCCCATAGGCTTTCCCCATCTTGTTTTTCGCAGAAAGATTTCCAACTGGCTACCTGGGCTTTCTTGGCTTGGCACTCATACTCTTCTTTTGCTTTCAGGTACGCGTCGACGACCATTGCTCTCCGGACCGGTGCGGCGTTGCGGACACGGTTCTTCATTCTTGCAACCTCCTTTTTCTTCGTAGCGAGATCCTCGGACCACCATGGAATGGTAACTTTTGCTTTTTTACTAATTTTTGGGATAGCCTCGTCGCATGCTTTCTCAATAGCATTTTTATAATTTACTACTAAATTTTCGAGATCTCGTTTATTGTCTATTTGACTTATATATTGTAAAGTTATACCATTTTGAACTTTTTGTTCCCCCAATTTAATTTTAAAGTTTTCCCAATTTGCCTTTTTTGTATTATATTTCCTCGTTGTTCTAATTACTCTAATCCCTTTTTCCCTTTCTAATTTTATATGAAATAAAATGGTGTTGTGGTCCGAGCTCGTTGCCCCTGTGTCAACCCGCCAGCCGTCTACCAGGTCAAGTAGGTCAAGCGAGCATGCCGTGACGTCAACGTGGCTCTTGTACACTACGCCGCCTCTAACTGTGTAAAAGGTCGGCGTGTCTCCAGTATTCAGTACCTGAAGCTCCAACTCTTCCAGGGTCCCGGACATCTCTTCTCCCCTGAGGTCTTCTATGGTGCTTCCCCACCAGGTACTCTTTGCGTTCGCGTCTCCTCCTATAAGCAGTTTTCCGGTGCCCAGCTCCAACTTTATTTTGGTCAGCTGATCCAGGTAAGGCCCTATGGGTTGGTCTGGCTCGAAGTAATAGGAGACTACTGCGATTTCCCAGGCTTTGGTTCGGATCCCCACCACGACGATGTTGTTGGTGGTGAGTTTCGGGTAGGGAATGACATCCAGGTCATCGTTAAAGACGGCTATAGCCGCCTTTACCCTCCCACTTCCTTCAACCTCGCACTGGTAGACTCTCGCGCCACGGTAGCTCTTCATACTCCTGGCTCCTCCCACATACGGTTCCTGGATCAGTGCCCATGCGATTGCTCGCTCACTGGCCTCTAAAAAGAGTTCGGTGGTTGCCAGTTCCTTCCTCTGTAGGTTGGCTTGGGCTACTGCATAACTTCTGGTTGGAGTGCCTGCCCTGTCGCCAGTCTCAACTTTAGCAGTACGCTACCCTTGCTCTAGCCAGAACCTCGCATCTCTTTCTGACTGGGCATTCATCGCTAAAGGCGTTATGTTCACAATTCTCCTGCTTTGCGCGCACACAGTTACAGCATGATGGGGCTGTTCCGGCCATCCATTCGGCGCATTGTGACCTCATGTGAGGGCCTCCGCAGTGGCTACACTTTTCGACTTTCTCCTTGCAAAGCCGTCTTCCATGCCCAAATCCGAGGCATAAGGAGCACTGAATCAGTGGCGTCTGGTCAGTCACTCGGATTCTTTGCAGGTCAATGTGAACGGACTGTCGATCCTGCATTCTGCTCCACAATTTAGGGGAGACCCTGAGGACCACATGGTGCGTGTGGGGGTTTCTACTTTTCTTTTTAAAAAGTACCTCTACCCGGTCTTCTTCTTTCGTAAGCTCTTCGAACACATCCTTGTTTTGGTTTCGAAGAGCTTTGATGATGTCTTCGTCTGTGTTGTAGGTCAGGACGTCTTTCAGGACCACAAGAGGATCCTTGTTTTTAATGTCCTCTACCCGCAACACCTCCCCCACACTTGCCAGTCTCTCCTTAATCCTTTCCCTTTCCTCTTCCGTTCTGCATCCTAATACTACCTTTCTGTCTCTTGCCTTTCTAATCCTGTCCACTTTGACCCATCCCTCTTTCGCATCGACCGCTTTTCTAATGTGGTCAATAATTTCCTCCCCAGTTTCCGTCTCCTTAGTAGAGGTGACCACAATTGAGTGGAGCGCTGTCTGCTTTTGTGACTTGATAGGCCGACTTGCCGCTACGCTAGCATAGGAGAACTTCTCCATATTATCTTCGCTAGCTTTTAGTGCCTCTTTCAGCCTATCAAGCTTCTCGCTGTTTTCCCTCAAGTTTCGACTGTGGTCTTCCAAGGCCTTTTTTAGAGATTCAATCTCTACCTCCGTACCGGAAACAACGCTTTCTTCTTGCTCCGTATGCGCTTGTGTCCCCTTGGTTTTCGTTACGATCTTAGGGGGTGGAGCTCGCCCTTTCTCCTGTTCCGACTCTTTTACGAGTAGGTAGAGCCGGTCTGCCTGGGCCTTGACCTCTTCCTTGATTTCCCTCTTCGTTGTTTTTGAGTTCGTCATGTGGGCCTTTATCTTGCTTAGGCATATCCTGGCCTCCATGACCCTGGTTCTTACTGCTGGGGGGCTCAAGTTGACGATCTCGACCGACGCTCGTCTTGGCGGCTCCGGTAGCGATTTAGGTGGAGTCTTTCTTTCCGCCTCTTTAACTGGTGGGGTATCTTTCTTTACCAGCTTCCCAGCCTCCCATTCACCCACGCTTTTCCTAACGCTCTGCGAGGAAGGTCCTGCCTCTTCTGCTGCGTTCAGCGGGCTCTTGTTTGGCTGGTTTGCCGGCCTCTTAACTGGAGTGCGTATTCCAATCATATTGTCCTGTATGGATTATGGTATGAACTAGCCCGAACGTCAATGGGGTATTGTAAAAGGATACCCCGTCAAATGTAAAAAATGTATAAAATGTAAATAAAATTGTGTAAATAAGTCAATAAACAATAACAAACAACAAAGTAGGATTCTAACGAATCTTGTCAGTGTAACCGTACGATCCCTCTGTTTCAGATACCTACTGGTGAGCGTGCGCGACTGGGAGGTCAACAGGCTCTACTCGTCGCAATCCACTAATAACAGAATGCACAGGTCAGTAGTATAAATTTATAAGCTAGAGATATTTTATACTTGAGTTTAAGAGGAGGGAGGGCAGGTAGAGGGCAGTCAATATCT
>OX376674.1:0-15383 GCA_947386135.1 Melanchra persicariae
ATTTAAATAGCTTATAAATTAGAGTATAATATTGAAGATATTAGGGAGATATATTTTTATCTTTAAATATATTTATAAAAAAAAAATTTTTTATTATTACAATGAAAATGTAAAGTTTTAATTTAAACTATATAAATAGAAATATTAATGGAATTTAACCACTAAAAATTAAGTTAGCAGCTTAGTTTTAATCTTTATATTTCTAGATTTAATTGGAATAAATAATTCAATTTTATCATTAACAGTGATATACCTCTATTTTGGTTTCAATTAATAAATAAGGAGTTAACTAACTCTTTCTTTTAAGTCGAAATTAAATGCAATATTGCTTCTTATTTAAGATAAATTATAAATTAATAATATTTTTTGAATGCAAATCAAATGTTTTATTTAAACTATAATCCTAGTTAGTTCAATTTAATATATTTTGATTTCATTCATGATATAATCCAATTAATAAAATTAAAATAAAAAAAAAACTAATTTTTGTTCATAAAATAAAGTTTACTAATTTAAATAAAGGAATAATAGGGAAAATAAGTGCAATTTCAACATCAAAAATTAAAAAAATTACAGTAATTAAAAAAAAATGTAAGGAAAAAGGAATTCGAGCTGATGATTTTGGATCAAATCCACATTCAAATGGGGAACATTTTTCTCGGTCTGAGAAGGTTTTTTTTGATAAAATAATAGATAAAAATATTATAATATTAGAAATTAATATAATAATAATAAAAATATTTGTTATTAAAATAATTATTTATATTAAAATTATTAAACTTTTTGATTGGAAGTCAAATATACTAAATATATTATATAAATAATTAATTTCCTCATCAATAAATTGAAATGTATAGGAATAATCATACTACATCTACGAAATGTCAATATCAAGCTGCTGCTTCAAATCCAAAATGATGATTATTAGAAAAATGATTATTTAGATGACGAATTAAGCAAATTAATAAAAATAATGTACCAATAATTACATGTAATCCATGGAATCCTGTTGCTATAAAAAATGTTGAACCATAAATTCTATCAGCAATAGTAAAAGGTGCTTCTAAATATTCATAAGCTTGAAGAATTGTAAAATAAATACCTAAAATAATAGTAATAAAAAGACCTTGAGTTATTTGAGAATTATTATTTTCTAAAATAGAATGATGAGCTCAAGTAACAGATACTCCTGATCTAATTAAAATAATTGTATTTAATAGTGGAATTTGGAATGGGTTAAAGGGAATAATTCCAGTTGGAGGTCAAATAGCTCCAATTTCAATATTAGGGGCTAATCTTCTATGAAAAAATGCCCAAAAAAATGATACAAAAAAAAAAATTTCAGATACAATAAATAAAATTATTCCTCATCGAAGACCTTTAGTCACTAAAATTGTATGTTTACCTTGTAAAGTTCCTTCTCGACAAATATCCCGTCATCATTGATATATAGTTAAAATAATAATTAAATAACCTAAAATTAATAAATTTATACTAAAATTATGGAATCATTTTACTATTCCTGTTACAAGGATTATAACTCCAATAGCTCCTGTTAAAGGTCATGGACTATAATCTACTAGGTGAAATGGATGATTAGAATTTATTTTCATTAATTTACTTCTCTAGAATATAAAGTTCTTAAAATTGCAATTACATAAGATTGAATAATTGCAACTGCTGATTCTAAAATTAATAATAAAATTTGAATAATAATTAATATAATAATTAAATAATAAGGTATTTTTGTTCCTGTTCTTCTTAATAAAGTTATTAATAAATGTCCTGCAATTATATTTGCAGTTAATCGTACAGCTAAAGTTCCTGGACGAATAATATTTCTAATTGTTTCAATTAAAACTATAAATGGCATTAAAATAGATGGAGTTCCTTGAGGAATTATATGAATAAATATATGTTGAGAATTATTAATTCATCCATAAATTATAAATCTTAATCATAATGGTAATGAGATAGATAAAGATAATGTTAAATGACTTGTTCTAGTAAAAATATAAGGAAATAAACCTAAAAAATTATTAAATAAAATAAATGAAAATATAGAAATAAAAATAAAAGTAGATCCTTGAAAATAATTATTTTTTAGTAAAGTTTTAAATTCATTATGAAGTTTTAATAAAATAAAATTTCATAAATAAAAATGTCGATTTGGAATTAATCAAAATGAATAAGGAATAAATATAATTCCTAAAATTGTTCTAATTCAATTAAAAGAAATATTAAATAAATTAGTTGAAGGATCAAAAATTGAAAATAAATTACTTATCATTTTCAGTTAAATCTTTTTATTTTAATAGATAAATTATTATTTTTATTTAAATTTTTTTTGTTAAAAATATAATAATTTATAATATTAAAAATTAAATAAATAAATAAAAAAAAAAAAAAAGAAATTAGTCAATTAATTGGTATTATTTGTGGAATAAAAGAATATTACATTAAAGTAATAATTTAAATTTGACATTTTTATGTTATAATTTAACTAATTCTTTAAGTTAATAAATTTCATTAGAAGTAAATGCTAATTTACTATAAAATGGTTTAAGAGACCATTACTTGCTTTCAGTCATCTAATGAAGAATAATTATTAATTCAATTAATAAAATTTTTAATTGAAATTCTTTCAATTACAATAGGTATAAAACTATGATTCGCTCCACAGATTTCTGAGCATTGTCCATAAAAAATTCCAGGTCGATTAATAAATAAATTAGTTTGATTAAGACGACCTGGATTAGCATCAACTTTTACTCCTAAAGAGGGAATAGTTCAAGAATGAATTACATCTGTAGCTGTAACTATAATTCGAATTTGATTATTTATTGGTAAAATAATACGATTATCAACATCTAATAAACGAAAATTTCTAGAATTTAATTCATTAGATGGAATTATATAGGAGTCAAATTCAATATTATGAAAATCTGAATATTCATAACTTCAATATCATTGATGTCCAATAGATTTTAATGTGATTAAAGGGTTATTTAATTCATCTAATAAATATAATAAACGTAAGGAAGGTAAAGCAATAAAAATTAAAGTAATTGCTGGTAAAATAGTTCAAATTAATTCAATTATTTGTCCTTCTAATAAAAATCGATTAATATATTTATTAAATAAAAGTCTTGATATTAAGTAACCTACTAAAATTGTAATTATAATAAGAATAATTAATGTATGATCATGAAAAAAAATAATTTGTTCTATTAAAGGAGATGCTCTATTTTGTAAATTAAGATTAGATCATGTTGCAATTTCTAAAAAAAGGATAATCCTTTATAAATGGGGTTTAAATCCATTACATATAATCTGCCATATTAGAAGAAATTTCTTAAAATAGGAAGTTCATTATATGAATGTTCAGCAGGAGGAAGGTTTTGATATCATTCAATAGAGGATGATAAATTTAAAGTAAATAAAGCAATTCGTTGATTAATTAAAGATTCTCAAATAATAATTAATATAAATATAATAGCTAAAAGTGAAATATAAGAACCTAAAGACGAAATAATATTTCAAGAAATATAAGAATCAGGATAATCAGAATATCGTCGAGGTATTCCTGCTAATCCTAAAAAATGTTGAGGGAAAAAAGTTATATTTACTCCAATAAATATAATAAAAAATTGAATTTTTAATAAATAAGGGTTTAAAGATAGTCCTGTAAATAAAGGATATCAATGAATAAATCCTCCTAAAATAGCAAATACGGCTCCTATAGATAAAACATAATGAAAATGAGCTACTACATAATAAGTATCATGAAGAGTAATATCAATTGATGAGTTAGATAAAATTACTCCGGTTAATCCTCCTACAGTAAATAAAAATACAAATCCTAATCTTCATAAAATAGATGGGGAATAATTAATTTGAGTACCATGAAATGTAGCTAATCAACTAAAAATTTTAATTCCAGTTGGTACAGCAATAATTATTGTTGCTGATGTAAAATAAGCTCGAGTGTCAATATCTATTCCTACAGTAAATATATGATGAGCTCATACAATAAATCCTAATAATCCAATAGCTAATATTGCATAAATTATTCCTAAACAACCGAATGTTTCTTTTTTTCCTCTTTCTTGAGAAATAATATGAGAAATTATTCCAAATCCTGGTAAAATTAAAATATAAACTTCAGGATGACCAAAAAATCAAAATAAATGTTGGTAAAGGATTGGATCCCCTCCTCCAGCAGGATCAAAAAAAGATGTATTTAAATTTCGGTCTGTTA
Source organism: Melanchra persicariae (assembly GCA_947386135.1). NCBI lineage: Eukaryota > Metazoa > Arthropoda > Insecta > Lepidoptera > Noctuidae > Melanchra > Melanchra persicariae. The sequence continues at coordinate 4,262 of OX376674.1, forward strand.
AAAGTATGGTAATAGCTCCAGCTAAAACAGGTAAAGATAATAATAGTAAAAATGCAGTAATTCCTACTGCTCAAATAAATAAAGGTATTTGATCAAAAGATATATTATTTAATCGTATATTAATAATTGTAGTAATGAAATTAATAGCTCCAAGAATAGAAGAAATACCCGCTAAATGAAGTGAAAAAATAGCTAAGTCTACTGATCTTCCTCCATGAGCAATATTAGATGAAAGTGGGGGGTACACTGTTCATCCTGTTCCTGCTCCATTTTCTACAATTCTACTTGAAATTAGTAAAGTTAAAGAGGGGGGAAGGAGTCAAAAACTTATATTATTTATTCGTGGGAAAGCTATATCAGGAGCTCCTAATATAAGTGGGATAAGTCAATTTCCAAATCCTCCAATTATGATGGGTATAACTATAAAAAAAATTATAATAAAGGCATGAGCTGTAACAATAGTATTATAAATTTGATCATCTCCAATTAAAGATCCAGGATTTCCTAATTCAGCTCGAATTAATAATCTTAATGAAGTTCCTACTATTCCTGCTCAGATTCCAAAAATAAAATATAATGTACCAATATCTTTATGATTTGTTGAATAAAGTCATTTTCGCTAAATAAAAAAAAATAAAATGGCTGAGTTTAAGCGATAAATTGTAAATTTATTTACGAGATAGTTCTCTTTTATTATTTAGCTTTATATTCATAAATGATATAAAATTGCAAATTTTAAGGAATAGAAGTTTCTATTAAGGCTTAAAGAATATTTCTTTATAAATAATTTTGAAGATTATTAGTTTAATTTAACTTAAAACCTTAATAAAAAAAAAAAGTTCTAAAAATTATTCCAAAAAAAGAAATAAAAGAAAATAAATTAATAATTAAAAAATAATTATTTTTAATAAAAATTTTAAATCATTTTATTTTTAAATAATTAAATATAAAAGCTGAGTATCTAATACGAATATAGAAAAATAATATAATTAATCTTATTATAATAAAAATAAAAGTTATTAAATATATATTATTGTTAATTAAAAAATTAATAATAATTCATTTAGGAAAAAATCCAATAAAGGGGGGGAGTCCTCCTAAAGAAAGAAAATTAATAAGTAAATTAATTTTAATAAAAAAATTTATGTTATTAATAAATAATTGATTAATAAAATATATATTTAAAATATAAAATAAAAAACATATAATTCTAATTATAAATGAGTATATAAAAATAAAAAAAAATCATAAAGTTTCTCTAATCATAATAGATGATAATATTCATCCTAAATTATTAATAGAGGAAAAAGCTATTAATTTTCGTAAAGAAGTTTGATTTAATCCTCCAATAGCTCCAATTACAATATTTATAATAATAATAATAATAATAAAATTATTATTTAAATAATAAGATAAAATAATTATGGGGGTAATTTTTTGTCAAGTTATTAAAATAAAATTATTTAATCATGATAAACCTTCTACAATATTAGGGAATCAAAAGTGGAAGGGGGTTCTTCCTATTTTTATAAGTATAGAGGAATTTATTATAATAGAAATAAAATTATTTATTTCAAAATTTTTTATTAAAATTAATTTTATTAAAATTGTAAATAAAAAATTAATAGAAGCAATAGATTGAGTAAGAAAATATTTTAATGAAGCTTCATTAGATAGTAAATTATTAGAATTTGAAATTAAAGGGATAAATCTTAAAAGATTAATTTCTAATCCAATTCAACAACCAAATCATGAATTAGAAGAAATAGAAATTAAAGTTCTAAAAAATAAAATAAAATAAAAAAATATCTTATTTGAATTAAATAAAAAAAAAATCTAAAATAAGAAAGTAATATTTCTTTAAAGAATTAAAAATTCAAATTTTATATATTTTAGTGTAAGATGCACAATAGTTTTTGATACTATTAGATATAGTTTAATTCTATAAAATATAATAAAGGTAAATAATTTACTTAATTTATTCTATCAGAATAATCCTTTAATCAGGCACTTTATTTTTAAAAAAAAGGTATTTCCTTTATAGTTGGGGTATGAACCCAAAAGCTTAATTTTAGCTTATCTTTAATTTTATTTATTTTATTTATATATAAATTTATTAAGAATGGTTTTGTAAATTATTAAAATAATAAATTAATCTTATTATATATATATATATATTAAAAATTTAATATATTAATATATATATATATATAATAAATTATTGAACAAATTAAAATTAATTATATTAATATAATATAATTTATATTATTATTAATTGTTTAATTTCCAATTTAGGTTTAACATAAATATTATGAAAAGAAAGAAAAAGAAATTATTTAAAATTTAATAATTTATATTAAATATTTTAATATAAAAAAAAAAAAAAAAAAATTCTATTTATAAAAATTTGCATATAAATAAAAATTTTTTATAGTTTAAATATTTTATTTAAAATTTATTTTACATATAAATTTTAGTGTTAACTATAAATTATTTTAATAATAATTTATTATATATAAATGTAGTAATTAATATTAAATTATTTAAGAAATTAAGATTTAGTAATATTTAACTTAATAACAAATTTTGTGCCAGCAGTTGCGGTTATACAAAAATTAAATTAAATTTTATTAGTGATTAATAAATAATTTATTTATAATGTAAATTTTAAATTATTAGGTGAAATTTTAATTTAATAAAATTTTATAATAAGAGTTATGATTTAATAAATTTTATAAGAAACTAGGATTAGATACCCTATTATTAAAATTTAAAATTAGAATACTAAAATAGTAAATAATTATTTATTGAAACTTAAATAATTTGGCGGTATTTTAGTTCATTTAGAGGAATCTGTTTAATAATTGATAATCCACGAATAAATTTACTTAATTTAAAATTTTGTATATCGTTGTTAAAGAAATATTTTTTAATAAAATTAATATTTAATAATTATAATATAAATTTAAATCAGATCAAGATGCAGATTATAATTAAGAATATAATGGATTACAATAATTTTATTTAAATGAATATTAATTTGTAAAAATTAATTGAAAGTGGATTTAAATGTAATTTTATTTAATTTATTAAAATGATTATAAATTAAAATATGTACATATTGCCCGTCGCTTTCATATAAAAATAAATTGGAATAAGTCGTAACAAAGTAGAGGTACTGGAAAGTGTTTCTAGAAAGAACAAATTAGAGCTTGAATTTAAAGTATTTCATTTACATTGAAAAGATATTAATAATTAATTAATTTGAGGGGGAAAATTAGTTGATTATATTATAATAAAAAAATTTTTAAATAAAATATTTTAATTGGGGGAGTTAAAGTATATTTATTGAAAAAATTAAATAATTTATAGTAAATTAGTATTGTAAAAGAATTTTGAAATAAAAAAAAATTAATAGTAAGTAATTTTAATTTAATGTATCTTGTGTATCAGAGTTTATTAAAAAATATTTTTAGATAAAAAATTCTCGAATTTAAAAGAGATAATTAATTAATAAAGTTATTGTGGCATAAATATTTAAAATAATTAATTTGAAATGAAATGTTAATCGTTTTTAAATATATCTAGTTTTTTTAGAAAAAAATTAAATTTTTTATTATTTTATAAAAAAAATTAATTAATTAATTTTTTTATAAAATAATATTATATTTTAAGGGATAAGCTTTAATTTAAATTTATATAAATAAGATAAAATAAAAATTAATTGAAATTTATATAATTTATATTGTTAAAAAATTTTAATTTATTATAAATAATTTCATTTAAAATAAGATTTAATAAAATTTTATATTTTTATAAAGAAAAATTTTTAAATAAGAAAAAAATTAATATAATGATAAAATTAGTATATAAAATATATATTATATTAAAATATTATAAAAAAAAAAATTAATTAAAAGGAATTCGGCAAAAATTTATATTCACTTGTTTATCAAAAACATGTCTTTTTGAAAATAATATAAAGTCTAATCTGCCCACTGATTTATAATTAAAGGGCTGCAGTAATTTGACTGTACAAAGGTAGCATAATCATTAGTCATTTAATTGATGACTTGTATGAAAGATTGGATGAAATATAAACTGTCTCTTAATTATATTTAGAATTTAATTTTTTAATTAAAAAGTTAAAATAATTTAAAAAGACGAGAAGACCCTATAGAGTTTTATAAATTAATTAATTAAAATTATTTTTAAATAAAAAATTGAGATTATTTTATTTATTTTGTTGGGGTGACAGAAAAATATAATAAACTTTTTTTAAATAAAAACATTTATAAGTGAATAAATGATCCATTATTATTGATTATAAGATAAAATTACCTTAGGGATAACAGCGTAATTTTTTTTTTTAGTTCATATAAAAAAAAGAGTTTGCGACCTCGATGTTGGATTAAGATAAAATTTAAATGCAGAAGTTTAAAATTTTTGATCTGTTCGATCATTAAAATCTTACATGATCTGAGTTCAAACCGGTGTAAGCCAGGTTGGTTTCTATCTTTTAATATATAAAATATTTTAGTACGAAAGGATTAAATATTTAAATTAAATTTATATTTTTGAATTTTATTAATTTTAATTTATAATATATTATTAAAATTTTATTAATTAATTTATATATATATATATATATATATATATAATATTAACTATTTTGGCAGAAAAAATGTAATGATTTTAGAATTCATTAATATATAATTAAATTATATAGATAGTATATGTTTATATTTGATATTTATATAATTATAATTGGATTATTGATTTTAATTATTGGAGTATTAGTAGGTGTTGCTTATTTAACTTTATTAGAGCGGAAAGTTTTAGGTTATATTCAAATTCGTAAAGGTCCTAATAAAGTAGGATTTATTGGAATTTTACAGCCTTTTTCAGATGCTATTAAATTATTTACTAAAGAACAAACATATCCTAATTTTTCTAATTATATTAGTTATTATTTCTCTCCTGTAATTAGATTTATTTTATCTTTAATAATTTGATTATTAATTCCTTATTATTTTAATTTAATTAGATTTAACTTAGGAGTTTTATTTTTTTTATGTAGTACAAGATTGGGAGTTTATACAGTAATAGTAGCTGGTTGATCTTCAAATTCTAATTATTCTTTATTAGGTGGTTTACGAGCTGTAGCTCAAACTATTTCTTATGAAGTTAGATTGGCTTTAATTTTAATATCTAGAATTATTATAATTATAGATTTTAATTTAATAAAATTTTTTTATTATCAAAATTTTATTTGATTTTTTTTTTTAATATTTCCTTTAAGATTATGTTGAATAAGATCAAGATTAGCTGAAACAAATCGTACTCCTTTTGATTTTGCAGAGGGGGAAAGAGAATTAGTTTCTGGGTTTAATATTGAGTATAGAAGAGGTGGATTTGCTTTAATTTTTTTAGCTGAATATTCTAGAATTTTATTTATAAGTATATTATTTGTTTTAATTTATATAGGTGGTTTTAATTTAAGAATTTTATTTTATTTAAAATTAAGATTTATATCTTTTTTATTTATTTGGGTTCGTGGAACTTTACCTCGTTATCGTTATGATAAATTGATATATTTAGCTTGAAAAAGATATTTACCAATTTCTTTAAATTTTTTATTATTTTTTTTAGGATTTAAAATTTTATTAATATAATTTAATTTTTTTTTAGTATAAATTAATAGAAATAGTAATTCTTTCTTAAGTTTTCAAAACAAATGCTTATAACAAGCTCATTAATTAATTAAATAATAGTTTATCTCAATATTTATTAATAAATGGATTTATAATGAAATAAGAAAAATAAAGAATTGTTAGTAATTGTCCTGTAATAATATAAGGATTTTCTACTGGACGAGCTCCAATTCAGGTTAATAGAATAACGATTGATACTATTGATCAAAATAAAATTTGATTAATAGGATAAAATTGAATTCCTTGAATTTTTTTATTAAAAGTAAAAGGGAGAATAATTAAAATTAAAATAGATATAATTAAAGCAATTACTCCTCCTAATTTATTTGGAATTGATCGTAAAATTGCATATGCAAATAAAAAATATCATTCTGGTTGAATATGAACAGGGGTTACTAAAGGATTAGCAGGAATAAAATTATCAGGATCTCCTAATAAATAAGGATTTGTTAAAGTTAGAATAGTTAAAAAAAATAATAAAATAATAGCTCCAATTAAATCTTTAAAAGTAAAAAATGGATGAAATGGAATTTTATCTAGGTTACTGTTTAATCCTAATGGATTATTAGATCCTGTTTGATGTAAAAATAATAAATGAATTATTGTTATTATTAAAATAATAAATGGTAATAAAAAATGGAAAGTATAAAATCGAGTTAAAGTTGCATTATCTACTGCAAATCCCCCTCAAATTCAATTTACAATTTTTACTCCTAAAGAGGGAATAGCAGATAAGAGATTAGTAATTACTGTTGCTCCTCAAAATGATATTTGTCCTCAAGGTAATACATATCCTATAAATGCTGTTGCTATCAATAAAAATAAAATAATTACTCCAATTATTCAGGTATATTTTAAGTTAAATGATTCATAATAAATACCTCGTCCAATATGTAAATAAATACAAATAAAAAAAAAAGAAGCTCCATTAGCATGGAGGGTACGAATTAGTCAACCATAGTTTACATTTCGACAAATATAATTTACTCTATAAAATGCTATTTCAATATTTGCTGTATAATATATAGTTAAAAATAGTCCTGTTAGGATTTGGATGATTAAACATAAAGCTAATAATGATCCAAAATTTCATCATGTTGAAATATTAGATGGAGAAGGTAAATCAATTAATGATCCATTAATGATTTTTAAAATGGGGTGAGTTTTTCGAATATTAATATGTTTATTTATCATTAATTTTAAATAGATGATCGTAAAGGACCATAGAAAATATTAGTAATTTTTACAACTGCAATTAAAGTAATAAATAAATAAATTATTAATATTATTATAATTAAAAATGTTTGGTTATTATATAATTTTCTTAAATTAATTTTATTTTCATTATTAAAAAAAAAAATTAATTGGGGAAAATTATCTATATCTGAATTTAAAGATAAATTTATTCATGAGATGTTATTAAAAAATATAAATTGAATAAATATTATTAAAATAAATAAAATAAAAAATATTTTTTTAAAGTTAATTATAGTTTTAAATATTTCATTTGAAGCAATTCTTGATACGTAGATAAATAAAACTAATAAACCTCCTAAAAAAGTAAGAAATAAAATATAAGAAAATCAGTAAGTTTTAATTAATATTCCTGATAATAAGCAAGTTAATAAAGTTTGAGTTAAAATTATTAATCCTATAGATAAAGGATTATTTATAAATAATATTAATAATGATATTATAATTAATAAAATGGAAAAAGTTAGTTTTATGATTTCAAATCAAAGAATAGTTTAATAAAAATAATAATTTTGGAGATTATTGATAAAGATATTCTTTTTCTTTGAAGTTTTTAAAGTAATTAACTTAACTTTGATTTACAAGACCAATATTTTTTATTTAAACTATAAAAACAAATGATAATTTTAAATATATGAGTTATTTTTATTTTAATATTTATTGTAGGTAATTTAATTTTTATTTCTAAACATAAACATTTATTAATTGTTTTACTTAGTTTAGAATTTATTGTTTTAAGAATTTTTTTTTTTATAATAATTTATTTAAGATTTATTAATTATGATATATATATATTAATAGTATTTTTAGTATTTTCAGTTTGTGAGGGGGCTTTAGGATTATCTATTTTAGTTTCTATAATTCGAACTCATGGTAATGATTATTTTCAAAGATTTAATTTATTATAAATTTATTTATTATAAATTTATTTATTATAAATTTATTTATATATATATATATATGTATATATATATATATTATTTAAACTATAAAAACAAATGATAAAATTTTTAATTATAATAATTTTTATAATTCCTTTATGTTTTATAAAAAATATATTTTGAATGGTTCAAATAATATTATTTTTATTAATATTTTTATTTATAAATTTAGGCTTAAGATTAAATTTATTTTGTAATTTAGGTTATAGAATATCTTGTGATATTTTATCTTATGGATTAATTATGTTAAGAATTTGAATTTCTATTTTAATAATTATAGCAAGTGAGAATTTAAATAAAATGAATTTTTTTAAGAATTTTTTTTTATTTAATGTTATTTTTTTATTAATTATATTATATATAACTTTTAGAATTAATAATATATTTATATTTTATTTTTTTTTTGAGGGTAGTTTAATTCCTACTTTATTATTAATTATTGGATGAGGGTATCAACCTGAACGAATTCAGGCTGGTATATATTTATTATTTTATACTTTATTTGTTTCATTACCTTTATTAATAGGTATTTTTTATGTTTTTAATGAAACATATTGTATAATTATTTATTTTTTAAAATTTTTTAATTTTAATATTAATATATTATATTTTTGTATAATTTTAGCTTTTTTAGTTAAAATACCTATATATTTTGTTCATTTATGATTGCCTAAAGCTCATGTTGAAGCTCCAGTTTCTGGTTCTATAATTTTAGCAGGGATTATATTAAAATTAGGAGGTTATGGTTTATTACGTTTATTAGTTTTTTTACAAGAAATTAATTTAAAATTTAATTATATTAGTATTATTATTAGATTAATTGGGGGATTTTATATTAGATTAAAATGTTTTTGTCAAGTTGATATTAAGTCATTAATTGCTTATTCTTCTGTAGCTCATATAAGTATTGTAATTAGTGGAATTATAGTAATGAATTATTGAGGGTTTATTGGTTCTTATATTTTAATAATTGGACATGGATTATGTTCATCAGGGATATTTTGTTTAGCTAATATTAGTTATGAACGTTTACATAGACGAAGATTATATATTAATAAAGGAATAATAAATTTTATACCTTCAATGAGTTTATGATGATTTTTATTAATATCTTCAAATATAGCAGCTCCTCCTAGATTAAATCTTATAGGTGAAATTAGTTTAATTAATAGTTTAATAAGATGATCTTGAATTTCTATATTAATATTGATATTAATTTCTTTTTTTAGAGCTGGGTATAGATTATATTTATATTCATTTATTCAACATGGAAAATATTATTCAGGTATTTATAGATATTATTCAGGTGTTTCTCGAGAATATTTAATATTAATTTTACATTGATTACCTTTAAATATTTTGGTTTTAAAAATTGATTATAGAATAATTTGATTTTATTTAAATAATTTAAAAAAAATATTGATTTGTGGTTTCAAAAATATGATAAATTCATTTTAAATTATTAATATTATAAAATATTCAATTTGTTTTGTTAGTTTTATTTTTTTATTTTTAATAAGAATATTAAATTTTTTATTAATAATTTATTTTATTATAAATAATATAATTATTTTGTTAGAGTGAGAAATTATTTCTTTTAATTCAATAAGAATTATTATATCTATTTTATTGGATTGAATATCATTATTATTTATAATATTTGTTTTTTTAATTTCTTCTGTAGTTATTTATTATAGAAAAAGATATATAAAATCTGAATTAAATTTAATTCGGTTTATTATTTTAGTATTATTATTTGTTTTTTCAATAATATTATTAATTATTAGACCAAATATTATTAGAATTTTATTAGGTTGAGATGGATTAGGATTAGTTTCTTATTGTCTAGTGATTTATTATCAAAATTTAAAATCTTATAATGCTGGGATATTAACAGCTTTAAGAAATCGAATTGGGGATGTTCTTATTTTAATATCAATTTCTTGAATAATAAATTATGGAAGATGAAATTATATTTTTTATTTAGAATTTATAAATAATGATTGAGAAATAATTTTTATTAGAAGTTTAATTATTTTAGCAGCTATAACAAAAAGTGCTCAAATTCCTTTTAGATCTTGATTACCAGCTGCTATAGCAGCTCCTACTCCAGTTTCGGCATTAGTTCATTCTTCTACTTTGGTAACGGCAGGAGTTTATTTATTAATTCGATTTAATTTATTATTAATTGATATATTTTTTTTAAAGTTATTATTATTATTATCAGGATTAACTATATTTATAGCTGGAATTTCTGCAAATTATGAATTTGATTTAAAAAAAATTATTGCTTTATCTACTTTAAGACAATTAGGTTTAATAATAAGAATTTTAAGAATAGGATTACCTGAATTAGCTTTTTTTCATTTATTAACTCATGCTATATTTAAAGCTTTATTATTTATATGTGCTGGAGTTATTATTCATATAATAAATGATATACAAGATATTCGTTTTATAGGAGGTATTAGTTTGTATATTCCTTTAACTTCTTTATGTATAAATATTTCTAATATAGCTTTATGTGGAATTCCTTTTTTAGCTGGATTTTATTCTAAGGATTTAATTTTAGAGTTAGTAAGATTTAGAAATTTAAATTTAAGAATTTTTTTTTTATATTATTTTTCTACAGGATTAACTATATTTTATACTTTTCGTTTAATAATGTATTTAATAGTAAATGATTATAATTTAATAAGAATCTATAATTTATATGATGAAGATTATATTATATTAAAAAGAATATTTGTTTTATTATTTATAAGAATTATTAGAGGAAGATTTTTAAGATGAATAATTTTTTCTTATCCTTATATAATTTATTTACCTTTTAATTTAAAAATAATAGTGATTTATGTTAGATTAATTGGAGGGTTTATAGGTTATTTAATTAGAAATATAAATATTTATTCTATTAATAAGTTTATTATAACTTATAATTTAAGAATTTTTTTTTGTATAATGTGATTTATACCAAATTTATCTACTTATGGTTTAAGATATTATTTTTTAAATTTTAGTCAAAATTTATTAAAAAATATTGATTTAGGATGAAGAGAATTATATAGAGGATTTGGTATAATTAAAATTTTAAAAAAATATTCTGTTTTTTATAATATTTATCAAATAAATAATTTTAAAATTTATTTATTTAGATTTATTATTTGAACAATAATAATTTTATTTTTATTATTATTTAACAATTAATAATCA